>BKCH01000301.1:0-148828 GCA_008635985.1 Ficus erecta | reverse complement strand
GTTTTTTTTTTTTTTTTTTTTTTTTTTAACTTTTGCTGTTACTTTTGTTGTTGTTGTTTTTTTTTTTTTTTTTTTTTACTTTTGGTGCTTTGTTACGGTTGTTTTTTTTTTTTTTTTTTTTACTTTTGCTTCTTTACTTTACTGTTCTGTGAATAGTTTTTTTTTAACTTTTGTTACTTTGCTACAGTTGTTTTTTTTTTTTTAAACTTTTGCTGCTTTGCTACAGTTAAAAGATGTAATATTTCACTGTAACTTTTGCTGTTGTTGTTGTTGTTTTTTTTTTTTTTTTTTAACTTTTGCTGTTACTATTGTTATTGTTGTTTTTTTTTTTTTACTTTTACTGTTGTTGTTGTTGTTTTTTTTTTTTTCAACTTTTGGTGCTTTGTTACAGTTGTTTTTTTTTTTTTTTTTTTTTTTTTTTACTTTTGCTGCTTTACTTTACTATTCAGTGAATAGTTTTTTTTTTTTTTTTAAATTTTGTTGTTTTGCTACAGTTGTTTTTTTTTTTTAACTTTTACTGCTTTGCTACAGTTAAAAGATGTAATATTTCACTGTAACTTTTGTTGTTGTTGTTTTTTTTTTTTTTTTTAACTTTTGCTGTTACTTTGTTGTTGTTTTTTGTTTTTTTTTTTTTTTTTTACTTTTGCTGTTACTTTTGTTGTTGTTGTTGTTTTTTATTTTTTTACTTTTGTTGTTTTTTTTTTAACTTTTGCTGTTGTTGTTGTTTTTTTTTTTTTAAACTTTTGCTGTTACTTTTGTTATTGTTGTTTTTTTTTTTTTTACTTTTACTGTTGTTGTTTTTTTTTTTTTTTTTCAACTTTTGGTACTTTGTTACGGTTGTTTTTTTTTTTTTTTTTTTTTTTAATTTTGCTGCTTTACTTTACTGTTCAGTGAATAGTTTTTTTTTTTTTTTTAAATTTTGTTGTTTTGCTACAGTTGTTTTTTTTTTTTTACTTTTACTGCTTTGCTACAGTTAAAAGATGTAATATTTCACTGTAACTTTTGTTGTTGTTGTTTTTTTTTTTTTTTTTTTAAACTTTTGCTGTTACTTTTGTTGTTGTTGTTGTTTTTTTTTTTTTTTTTTACTTTTGTTGTTTTTTTTTTAACTTTTGCTGTTGTTGTTTTTTTTTTTTAAACTTTAGTGCTTTGTTACGGTTGTTTTTTTTTTTTTTTTTTTTTACATTTGCTGCTTTACTTTACTGTTCAGTGAATAGTTTTTTTTTTTTTTTTTTTTTTTACTTTGTTGCTTTGCTACAGTTGTTTTTTTTTTTTTTAACTTTTACTGTTTTGCTGCAGTTAAAGATGTAATATTTAATTGTTTAATAAATAGTGATTTTTATTATTATTTTTTATTTTTGTTGCTTTTGCTGTACAGTTTAATAAACAGTGATTTTTTATTATATTTCACTGTTTAATAAATAGTGATTTTTTATTTCTATTTTTGTTTTTTTTTTTTTTACTGTTGTTGTTGTGGTTTTTTTTTTTTTCTTTTGCTGCTACTGATGTTATTGTTGTTGTTTTTTTTTTTTTTTTTTTTTTTACACTTTTGATGTTGTTGTTTTTTTTTTTTTTTTTTTTAACTTTTGCTGCTACAGTTAAAAGATGCAATATTTCACTGTTTAATAAACTGTGATTTTTAATTTTTTTTTATTTTTGTTGCTTTTGCTGTACAGTTTTTTTTTTTTTTTTTTTTTTAGAGTAATGCACAGTAGCTGTTTTTTCTACATTAAACTGCTAATTTTGCTCTTATCCTATGTGCTGATTTTGGCTTATCTACAGTGGAAGGACTGTTTTGTCCTCACATATTTTACTGTTTTGTCTACAGTACAAAGACTTTTTTGCCCCTCTGATTTAGTTGGTTTTCCTTCATCTACAGTGAGCTGACATTTTTACCCCTATTATGCAGAAATTGCCAGCTACCCACACAGTATAATTATCGTTTTATGCCTCTTTTTTAGTTCCTTTTCTTTTTCCTACAGTGTGTTACCGGTTTTACCCCTATTTAGAGTTTGTTTTCTTTTCTTAACATTATTTTGCCTTTTTTTTACGCTAAATTTTCGATATTAGATTCTGATCTATTGTTGTTTTGTGTTTTTGCCCACTTTGTCTTTTTTTTAAAAAAAAACAATTTTTTACTTTAAATTTTTTATCTTTATTTCGGATTTTGTTTTGTGTGTCTTTTTTGTTTCTTTTGTTTTATTTTTTAAAGACCCCCTTTTTTCTTAAGGATTCTACATGCAATTTTTTTTTCTTTTTTGTTTGTTTTGTTTTATATTTTAAAAAACATTTGTTTAAGTTTTTGCATGTATATAACCTGATAAAAAAATTTTTATTTTTTTTAAAACAGTAAAAAAAGGAAAAAATGAGATATATATTTTATTTTGTTATAATGTTTATGTTAGGGTTAGTTTTTTCTGGTTCTT
Source organism: Ficus erecta (assembly GCA_008635985.1). Classification (NCBI taxonomy): domain Eukaryota; kingdom Viridiplantae; phylum Streptophyta; class Magnoliopsida; order Rosales; family Moraceae; genus Ficus; species Ficus erecta. The sequence goes on along the minus strand of BKCH01000301.1, from coordinate 146,405 downwards.
TTGAGTTTAAAGATTTTTGTTCTTTTTTTTTTTGTTTTCTGCTTTATTTTTGTTTTAATTTTTTTTAAATGAGTATAATTACAGAAGATTTTTTTCATTTTTGCTTTTGTTTTCGTTTTTATTATTGTTAGTACTATTGTCATTTTGATTTTGTATCTTCATTATTGGGAGAGATTTTAAAAAGAATTATTCTTATTATAATTATAATATTTATCTTAACCAACTGTTTTTATCATATAATATTCTGTTTTTTTTTTATTTATTTTTTTCTTTCTTCCCCGTGCAATGCACGAGTATTAAACTCGTTATATATACTAAAAGGATGGACTGAAATAGTAACTTTTAGACAGTGATTTTTCTACAGTAAATTTACGGTTTTGCCCCCCTCTTCCTTCAGCCGGTTGGCTTACCCATAGTAAATGGATGGTCTTGCCCTCATATTACTGTGAAGTCGTTTTTGCCATAGAGAGAGAGAGAGAGATATAGATAAAGATATATATATAGAGATACACCTCTGATTAGACATAAGCATGTCATATTCTTAGTCAAAAAGGACGGCCCCCTCCATTTTTTTTTTCTGATCCCTTTTGTTGCCTTTTGCATTAGTGTGATGTTTTTTTATTAATATTGTTGTAGTAAGTATTTGTTGTTTTTTGTTGTGTTTTTGTTTTTCGGGTCTTCTTTGTTACAGGGGGTTTTTTTTTTCCTCCCTTAATACTATAAATGTTTTTTTGAAAAATTTTTGCTACTGATGATCTCTACTTAGATATGTTATAATACATATACCAGGTGTATTACTTAATTTGGTATATGTTGATGAATATCATATTATTGATAACATATATTGAATAACTAATATGTATTATTTGACAGTCTTTATCGTTGCCGTGAATATTTGGGAATTATATAATGTCTTGGTTATTTTCATTCTCTTTCTTTCTCTGCCGTTCTTGTTTTTTTTTTTGGATTTATGGTTTCTAAATCCCATGTTTTTGTTTTTTTTTTTCTTTTTTTTTTCGCTATCAGTTATTCCTCATGTTTTTATTACTTTTGTGTATTCTTGACTCTTTTCTAATTCTGTATTTTTCTGTCTTTGTTGTTTTTTGTTTTTCTCTATTAAATTTTTTTCTTTAGTATAAATTCCCAGACATTTTACCTGGTAGCTACTAAAGGACGACGTTGAATTATATTTTAGTTATTTTTCATAAATATTGTTACAATATGAGAGATCTGAGACTGTTTTAATAATTTTTAGTTTTATTGTATTTTTGTAGAAAATATTTAGTTAAAATTTTTATAATATTTTTTGTACCATACATATATATATATATCAAATTGTTTACTTAGATTAGTATACGTGGTTTATTATTCTATAGGTTTCTTTTTTTTTTTTTTATATATTATGTTATTGTTTTGTAATTATTTTCGCTCATTTTCTCTTTGTTCTGTAACTTGATATAATGCTTTGCGACTTTTTTATTGCCCGGGGGCTTTTTTTTTTTTCATATCAGGTTGCTCAAATTTTTAGAGTCATGAAATAAATTTTTATATCTAAATATTTTTAGAATTAGCAACTATTGTAATTTTTATTGTATTATTTAATTTTTTATATTATGTAATTCGATTGTACAACATTACATTTTTTACTTCATATGGTTTTTACTTTGTTTAAATTTATATTGAAGAAAATGATATTTTATTAAAAAAAATATGACTTGATTTTTTGATTGTTTAAATTAATAAATTTAACTTTTTGTGGGAAAAAAAAAGAACTGAAAAATAAAATTTTTATTAATTATTATGAATTGTCAATAAATACATTCAGACAAATAAAATTTTTTACTTTTTTATATATATTATTAAAATTCCTAGAATTCTTAGTTTTAATTATTTCCTTTTATTTTTTTCCCTGCAACCCTGTGCGTAGCACGGGTATCAAACTCGTCTCAACTAGAAGTGAGTTTTTTTGCTGAGAAAAGAGGGAAGAAGAGAGTTACGAAAGATGATCTGAAAAAAAGAAAAAAGAAAAGGGAAAGAAAGATCTAACGAAGAAGATGTTCTAAAAAAAAAAAGTGTAGGAGAAGTTCACATGAGAGAGAGAGTGATAGGCGTGTGGAGGGGGTGAAAAAAAAAAGAGAGAGAAAAGTTATTCGGAATGCTGACGTAGGAATATGGTTTTCATCTTCTGTTGCTGATGATGTGTCAGATAATACAAACATTTTCATTCATATTCATATACTTTTCTTATAAAAAAATAAAATAAAAACAATACAATAATGAAATTTTACATCCATAAAATATTAGTATGGTTGTATTTAGAGAACAAAAAAGGTGACTAATGATAGTAAATGAACAAAAATACATAAAATTAAAAACGTTAATTCAACTTAAATAATGTTTGATTAAAAAAGAAAAATGTAATGAAGTATAACTAAGGTTTTTGGTTATTTTTTTGGTATAAGGAATTAAGTGGGATTGAAGAGAAAAAAATAAAAACCTGAAAAATGAGTGTCACTGATTCATAACATTATCATGTCACAATAAAGTGAACAATCATATTTATTGTCATATTTATGATAAGATTTACTCTTTATTTTAAAAAAATGAGTTAAATTAAAAATTAAATACTTTTTTTAAGAGTTTAGACTTACAAGTCAAAATTTTTTTTTATTAACATTATTCTTTAATATTAATAAAAATAGTTATTTTAAATATTAAAATTCTAAATTGAAACTTTTAATCACATGTCTAAAATATATATATTTTTGAATCCTTATTCATATTTCTAAAGTTTTTTGAAGAAATGCTCATCTTATGATGTGTACTCTTTTCCCCCCCTCAAATTCCAAGTTTAAAGTTAAATTGTGATCAAGTCTAATTGTTATGAATTTTTTCTTACTTCTTTACAAGATCTAATTCATGTGTGTGTGTTTTTTTTTTTTTTTTTTTTGGATTTCTCAGTTGATTAAACTTTTTTTTTTTCCTTCTTTATAAAAGATAGACAAATATTTCTTATTTTGTTGGATGATATACATATGATTGTTTTCTTAATAATTGGCATTTCCGTGTAATAAATATTTTAACCTTTGCACTTTGTCATTAAAGAATTAAGTTCAACAAGTATACTCATAGTCTATTTAATAAATGATATGATGAGTTTACTGTTATCTTTTGAACAATTATATTTAACATTCTGATATATAAATTAATTTAAGATGAAAATTAAAAGTTACAAATTTAACAAAGGAATATAAAAAATTGTATGTTGATTATATTTCATGTAGTAAATAATTTATCCTCACAGATAATTAAACGTATTGTTTTTTATATTTTACGCTATTTAAATTTCAATTACAACTACTACGTGCATTTGCACATATTTAAACTAGTATTAACTACATTAAAAGAGTGGATGTTGCCTCTGTTCATCCATCGTCGTCAAAAGCACACCGTTTAAGTGCTTCTTTTTGCCCCTTTTTTTTTTTTTTTTGTTTCCGTACTCTCGTTTCTAAAAAGTTGGTTTGTTTTCTTTCTTTTTTTTTTTATTGCTTTTATTCTTCTGTTCTCTCTCTTTCTCTCTCTCTCTCTCAATCTGATTTTTATCTCTCTCCTCTCTTCCTCCCCCTGCCTCTATTTTCGTCCACCCCACTCTCTCTCCTCTCTCGGCCATCTCTTTCTCTCTTCCTCCATCTTTCTATCTCTTCTCTCTTCTTCCGCGCCACTTTCTCTCCCCTCCCTCAGCCATTTGATCACTGCCATCTCTCTCTCGCTCTCCCTTCCTTGATCACGATCTCTCTTCTTTGTGAACCTGGGCTTGCCGTGGGTTCTTCGCGACTTAGTGAATTTTTTTTTTTTTTTTTTTTTTTTTTTTTTCAGTTTTCTGATTTCTTTTGATTTTTTGTTGTTGGAAATTTAGGATTTTTTTTTCCGTAAATTTGGGGTTCTTCAATTTGGGGGTGGTTTGTTTTATGTTTTTGTTTTTTAAAATGTTTTCTTTTTCTTTTTTCTTTTCCACTATTTGGTTGGTGGAAAATGGAGGAAAATAAAAAGAAATCCTAAAACGTTATCTTTTTTGTTCCTTAAATTTTGTTGTTTGGTTTTTTCATTTTTTATTTTTTAATGTTTTCTTTTTATTTATTTTCTTTTCCTCTGTTTGGTTGGTGGAAAATGGAGGAAAAGAAAAATAAATCCTAAATTTTTATTTATTTTTTCATTTCTCTGGATATGTTTCATTTCCTATGTTTGGTGGAAAATGGCGGAAAAGAAAAGGAAATGGAATATTTGCCAAAAAGAAATGAGAGAGAAAAATAATTTTCTGTTTCATTTTTTTTTCCTGATTTTGCGCTATGGCTTATTTGTTAGTCCTCTTGATTTTTTAAGTGTTTTTTGTTTTGTTGTTATGGCTGTACCATAACGCTGTTTTTCTCTTTATCTTCTGCTTTAGTGAGATTTACCATAATTTACCATAACAAGTAAATTGTAAAAAGATATGAATATAGTAATTGATATTGCTTTGGTGATTGTATTGCGAGATGGATTTTGCTTCGGTGTTCATGTCGGTCTCACTCTTGTTTTATGGAGTTGTTTCATCTCTTGCATTTGCTCTTGTTATTGGGTTTGCATTATTTGTTGATGGAAATCCTTATATTGCATTATTTGTTAATTAGACTATACTTGGAAATCTGTTTCCAAAATCGTTCTATTTTGATGATTTAATGAGAAATTTTATTAGTTGATTATTATGCTTTTTCCTCTCACAATTTATTGTTTTCTATTGCAAATGATGCTCTGCTTTTTTTTTTTTTTCCCTATTGCTAAAACTATTGTAGGGGTGTGATGGTAGTTTTTGTATAGTTAACATAGAACTATTTGTGTCTTTTAGGAAAGAAAATTAATTGCCCAAATTTTATTTTAAATGGTAAGATCTTTCTGTATCAGCTGATAAATTTCTTTGCATTTATTTGGAGTCTTGCCTTGATTGATCAACCTATTTTAAGATAGATGGCCTGTGATTGGTGAAAAAAAAAATTACATTGAATGACAATGAAATTAGAAAGAATAGGACTTACTGTCTTTTTGAATAGAAGTCGTTACAATAAACTCAATTAATTGAAAGATTGTTTCGGTTAGTTTGAAAGACATCATTGGTCTCATCTTCATGATCGTTTAGAATTCTCATATTGTGCGGTCAAGTGGCATCATTCACTGATAAGTATAGACTTGCTATGAAAGATCAATTATGTTTGTATAGTTGTATAGTTTCAGCAGATTAAAAATTGTTTTGAGTATAATCTTTTGTTTCAATTTATTTCGCATATCAAATTTGTCAAACATTGGTTATTACATATTCAATCAACCATAAAGTCGGTGTACTTTGTGATAACAAAAATAATTAAAAAAATAAATATATCTAATGACATAGTTCTTGTTTATTCTTAGGATATCATTGAATTTTTTTTACAGACATGTTTATTTTCAGTTTAAAATAAACATTACCATTCTTCTTTTTCGTTTTTTTTCCCCCCAAAAAAAAACACAAAAATCCACATACATATTCTTGTGTTTAAAACAATAAGAAACATTGCCGACAATAACAAAAATAGCTACTTTCAAATATAGTTATCTTAGTCACTTTTTCTCTTACAATCTAACAAATAATACAAAACTCCCCATGCTCCCGGAGTTTATTATCAATGTCTACTTTTTCAATCTCTAAAAAATTTTATAACTTTTCTTTTTTGTATATAATTATTCATATTTTATACTTTATATTATTGAAGTTTCAGTAATAACTAAACACATACATCGCATGTGCCAAACTAGTGTTTGTACATACAAGACAGGACGATCTACATTGATGGGCAAGCATTAAAACGACAATACAAAAATGACGTCCGCTTAAACGACAATAATATAAAAAGATGACATGAGTTATGGAAGATTAAGAACAACGACATTGAAAATGACCTGATGTCAAAACGACAATATTTAGATGCGACAACAGTTAAAAATAAAAAGCCCTTCAGTAGCCTTAAAACTACCTAGAAGCTACCTAGAAGCGCATACGGCCAAGAAATAATTAATATTTTTTAATTACCAAGACAATCACAATTAATATATGTTTTATTTACAAAAAAAAATACTGTATTTTCGGATTATTTTCTATTGAAAATAATGTTTTTACAAGAAAATGTTGAATTTTTTTCTTGAAAATATTATATTTATAACAAAATATTGTATTCTCTTTTTGAAAATAATACATTTACTGTAATACCCGATTAAGTTATAGCTAAAAGTTTATTTTGGTGGGGAAAAAAAATGATAATTAGCAAGGATTGATGACGTCTTTTAATAGAATTAGTAGTTAAATTTTTATAGGACTTTTTGATAACTATGCTACATGTAGTATTTAAGGACACCTCATTTTAGCTAGATAGTAAATAGCTTTGCTGATGTTATTCTTTATGGGACATGTCATGCTTGAGTTATAGGAGGATGTGACAACTGGCTTGGTTGTGTGGTTACCATCCAAGTGCTTGCCGTCGACTTGTGATCCTCTATACATGTAGATTGCCTTACACTGTTGAAGTAAATTTCTAAGTATGCATCAGAATAAGAAAAAGTGTGAAGAAGAAATGAAACGAAAAAAAAAAATAGAGAGAGAGAGATGGAAATATTGGAGGCAACGAGAGAGAAAAAAAAAAAGTTTCTACTATCTAGCAAGTTGCTAGATGATGTAAGTAAAATTTCCACTGCATCACTTGAATAGTTTTATATTTTGAAAACATGTTTTTGATTATGTAATTGTTATTATTATAATGTTTTGAAGAAGTTTAAAGAAATTATTTTTATGTGTGATGTGAAATCTCATACTTATTGGAACCAACCAAGATAAAAATTAAAAAGTGCCAAATCCTTGAGGAAGAGAGTTCCAAGAAATGGACTATAAAGAAAAATAAATGGTTCTAATAGCACGAGATTAACATCGTACTAGAAGGCCCTAAGCTAAAGTTAAAGAGAAGTATTTTAATGTGGAAAAGTTAAATGATATACTTGCTGAGCTTTTTGCTCATATAGTTCTTGTGATGCAGTTTGCAGGTCAGTAAGATCAAGAGGTTGACTAATCCAGTGATTTCAGAGTCCCATGACAAAATTAGAGATTTGATTTATTTATTATATATATGAGATTTTTAGTTAGTTAACGTTCTTTTCAAGCTGCTAGCTCGGGAGGGACGTTACATTCTAGTATCAAAGTAAATACGTTTCTTGTGATATAGATAGAGTTTCATGGGACCAATAATTCAGTCAGCTTCATTTTTTTTGGAAACATTAGAACCACTAAATTTCGAGGACGAAATTTTCATTAGAACAGGAGAAATGTAATACCCGATTAAGTTAGAGCTACAAGCTTATTTTGGTGGAAAAAAAAATGATAATTAGTAAGGATTGATGATGTCTTTTAATTTTTAAGGTGTAAAATTAGTTGTTAAATTTTTGTAGGACTTTTTGATAATTATGCTACATGTAGTATTTAAGGCCACCTCATTTTAGCTAGCTAGTAAATAGCTTTGCCGATGTTATTCTTTATGGGACATGTCATGCTTGAGTTATAGGAGGATGTGACAACTGGCTTGCTTGTGTGGTTGTCATCGAAGTGCTTGTCGTCAACTTGTGATCCTCTATATATGTAGATTGCCTTACACCGTTGAAGTAAATTTCTAAGTATGCATCAGAATAAGAAAAAGTGTGAAGAAGAAATGAAAGGGAAAAAAAAAATAGAGAGAGAGATGGAAATATTGGAGGCAACGAGAGAGAGAGAAAAAGTTTCTACTATATATCAAGTAGCTAGTTGATGTAAGTATATCTTCCACTGCATCACTTGAACAGTATTATGTTTTGAAAACATGTTTTCAGTTATGCAATGGTTGTTATTATAATGTTTTAAATAAGTTCAAAGAAACTATTTTTTTGTATGGTGCTTAATTTCATACTTATTGGAACCAATCCAGATAAAAATGAAAAAGGGTCAAATCCTTGAGGAAGAAAGTTCCAAGAAAGGGGCCATAAAAAAAAGTAAAGGGTTATAATAGCACGAGATTAATATTGTACTAGAGTGCCCTAAGCTAAAGTTAAAGAAAAGTATTTTAATGTCTAAAAGTTATAAGATATACTTGCTGAGCTTTTTGCTCATATAGTTCTTGTGATGCAATTTGCAGGTCAGTAAGATCAAGAGGTTGACTAATCCAGTGGTTTCAGAGTCCCATGACAAAATTAGAGATTTGATTTATTTATTTTTTATATATGAGGTTTTTAGTTAGTTAACGTTCTTTTCGAACAGCTAGCTCGAAAGAGGCGTTACATTTACACACCAAAGAACTTTTACAAATTTTATTGAAAATAACATATTTACATTACACATTAAACCACTTTACTAAATTTAACCTATTTAATTGATTAATAGACTTAATTTCATATTATTTTTACAAAAACCCTAAATTTTATTAGAAATACAAAACAACCCCACTTTTGATAACCAAATTGAAAATCCAAACTAACAGCATCGCCCCCGCCCCATGCTGTCGACACTGGAGAACGTGCTGAAGCTTCATCGTCGACCAGTTGTCATGACTATGAGATGCGCAACTTGAGACTCGCGATAGTGACAGTGACGAAACGAGACTCGAACGATGACTGGAAATTTTAGACACAAACGAGAAAAAATGCCCCACTTTTGACAAAACCAGATCTGAAAAATCCAGATATCATATTGTCATCGCGATCGATGTCGTTTGCAAAAAAAGCATTGCGATATTCTAATTTAGGAGTCGTACACGACCATTCGTCGAGAGCTCCTTCCGGTGGCACCAAGAATTCGCCCTGACAGAGTAGTGATCCACATCACCAGTGACAACACCCGAGTGCACAGTGACGGTGCAGTTGTCCACAACGAGACGAAAATTGATTTGGGAGAGAGAATGGTGGGTAGGGGTATTTTGGAAATTTTGGAAAGATAAAAACTAAAATATGCTATAATTTTCACTACCTAATAAATTATGCTATAATTTTCCATCACATATATTAAATATGTTATTTCCCTCTTTTCCCCTTTCCGGTTTATTGTCGCTTTTATTTGATTTTTCCTGCTAATATGGTTTTATGTTCTTGTCCTTTTCTTTTCAATTCTCTTATGTCGTTTTCAAAACATTGTTGTTTTCTACTTGTTATCGTTTTCCCTTATTTTTTTTAATAAATGATGTCGTACTTTTTGCTACTGTTTTCCTGTTGATGTCGTTTTTCTTCAATTTGTCTTTAATAGTTGTTGTCATCTGAAATTTTGTTACCATTTTCAATTGATGTCGTTTGTATTAGCTCTCGTTTTTCAAGTAGTATCGTTATTAATTTTTAGTGCTCATAATTTTTTCCGTTTATTTTTTAGTTTGATGCTTTTATCCTTTTACATCGTTATTCCATATATTGTCACGTTATCCATATCTCGTTTATTTATTGTCACTTTAATTTGTTCCTTTTTCTTTGTAGTCGTTATTCCATATTTGGTCATTTTTAACTTTATGCTTGTTTTTTAGATTAATTTCATCTTTGAGCCCTACATTATAAGATAAATTACATTTTAGTCCTAGAATTTTAAAACGTCCAGAAACAATACTGGAATTATTAATTTATTCCATAATAATCATTCCCTCCAAAATATTGAAAATTAGATTGTAATTACTTTAGTCATTGTTAATTTTGATTTTTTCTATCTTCTAGATTTCAATTTTGAAAATAATTTCTCAAAACACTTATGTTCTAACATTATGTTGATAAAATTAATCTTGAATAAAACACACAAACACTTATGTTCCAATGCTATGTTGATAAAATTAATCTTGAATAAAACACACTTAATTTTAACGTAGTAATTTTAGTCTAATTTTTATCAATTTTTAGAGAGAATGACAATTATAAGACAAAATTGTTCGAATATTAATTACAAGATGCTTTAAGGGCCCATTTGGGGATCCAAAACTCTCAATTCTACATCAAATTTTATTTCTCTTTAATTTTCAAAAAACTCAAACTTTAAAAGTGTAGAATTTTCTCATTTCAAATCAAAATGCTTATGTCAAAATGAGATGATTCTTACATCAAAATGCTCACAACGACGAGATAAATTAGACTAGATTCATTTTGCATTTTTTTTTCAAACACATTTCAAATTTTTGAACTATTTTTTATATCATAGAACTCTTCCAAAAGTTTTCCCTCCAAACATAGATCTCTAATCCAATCTCCAAAACACTGTCTCCACACATCCCCAAACGGCCTTAAGATTTGAGGGCTAAATTAGGATTGGACCTATAATTTAGTACCCTTTTTTACATTGTCCTTTTTGTTTGCTGTCGTTTAATAGTTGACCTTTCCATTTCTGTTGCTGTTTTCAGTTATTTGTCATTCCTCTACTGACATCATCCTTATTTTGATGTCGTTCTTCAATTATTGTCGTCTTAAATTTTTCACGAATGCATATCACAGACGAGGAAGCATCTTTTCACATAGTAACGATTAGGGCTTCGATTTTACGTCCAACCCTAGTGTTTTGATTGGGAAAGGAAGAAATTCAAACGATCTCAGATACTATTGTATGTACTTTTTTTTTCTTTTCTTGAAACTATATGAGAATGAATGATGCGATAGGAATTGTTGTTTTATGGGTCTTCCTCCAGTCCCATCAACGGATCGAACCAATCTATTTAATTCAATCCAATCTATTTTTTAATGGATAACTGATCTCTATTGGATTGAATTGGATATTAATTATTAAAAACTGATCTAGGTTGGATCAAATGCACATATTATCTTCAAAACACCAAATCCAATCCAATCCAATCTAAGTAAAAATGTATTTTATGATTTATATAATTGGTCCAAAATTTAGTAATTTTTCCTACATCTTCACAATAAAAAATTCAAAGCCTACATATTATGATATTAACACAAGAAAAACTATTCTCTAATTTTCTAATTTCCTAACATATTATGTTATACCTTCGTATATCCTATAATTATTGCTTGTTTCATTTAAAATTTAGTATTTAACTAGAATGTGATCCGAAATTGTTTATGGAGGCCATGATGAATGAGATGAGGTGTGTGATGATGTTGGAGTTGGAGCAGGTTCACGAACGGATAGATCAGATGGAAACTATACATATAGAGCGGCCATAAAACGCTCCTAATGTGCGTAGAAGGGAAAGGGTTCAACCTAGGGGAGTGAGAAATGAGGACGAAGAGTATTATGAGGTTGGTTTATGATCAGGATTTGGTTGTTGGTAATAGGAGACATGGAGGATTGTTTAGAGAAGCTAGGAATCGAGAAGATAATAGCATGGGTAGTATTAAGATGAAGATTCTGTCGTTTCAAGGTAAACGATCTCGAAGCTTATCTTGTGGGAAGAGATGAAAATAGTAATGAGGAAGTGGTTTGTACCAAGCCATTACTACCAGGAGTTGTACCAGAAAATTGCAAAGGCTTAGACAAGATAACTGGGGTATGGAGGATTATTTTTAGGAGATGGAGATTGCTATGATCCGGGCTAATATCGAAGAAGACCGAGATGCTACTATGGCTAGGTTCTTGAATGGCTTGAATCAAGAAATTCATGATAAGGTGGAGATGCTGCATTATGTGGAGTTGAAGGATATGATGCACATGGCCATCAAAGTGGAGCAACAGCTCAAGAGGAGGGGTGGAACACATGCATCCCATAGTTTGGGTTCTTTCCCATGGAAACCAAGTTATGTGAAGAAAGAGGAGAAACCGACTGCAAAACCTAAATCCAAGCCAAGACAATTAAACATCCCCAGCCTCATAAATTGCAATGGCTCAATGATAGTGGTGAGGTAAGGGTGAATAAACAGGTATTGGTTTCATTCTGCATTGGAAAACATGAAGATGAAGTTTTGTGTGATGTAGTTCTGAATTAAGCTGGACATTTGTTATTAGGCCGACCGTGGCAATTTGATCGACGAGTTAAGCATGATGGCTTCACCAACAAGTACTTGTTTGTGTTCAATCAAAAACCCATCACTCTTGTGCCGGTGACACCAAAACAAGTTTATGACGATCAAGTGAGGTTACAAAAAGAGAGTGATAAAAAAAAAAAAAAAAGAGTGATCAAAAGAAAAAGAGCGCAAATCAGAGAGACGCCAAGCAAAATGAGTAAGAAAAAGAAAATCAAAATTCGACCATTGAGAGAAAATCAGAAAGAAAATTAAAGAATTTCTATGCAAAAATGAGTGAAATTAAGTGAGAAATGTTTTCGAATCAGCCAATAATTGTACTTTTGAACAAAAAGGCATTTTTAAATACTAACGAACTCGACCTTGCTTGGCCTAGTTCTATTGTTTCTCTTTTGCAGGAGTATAAGGATGTCTTTCCTGAGGAAACACCACACGAGTTACCTCCATTTCGAGGGATTGAACATCAGATTGATTTCGTGCCCGGTGCAACCATTCCAAACCGACCAGCCTATAGGAGCAGTCCCGAGGAAACAAAGGAGCTACAAAGGCAGGTTAGTGAATTAATAATGGAAAAGGGGTACGTGAGAGAAAGCATGAGTCCATGTGTCGTTGCGGTGTTGCTAGTACCTAAGAAGGATGGGACGTGAGGATATACATTGATTGCCGAGCTATCAACAACATAACGGTAAAGTATCGTCATCCTATTCCTCGCATAGATGATATGTTAGATGAGTTTCATGGTTCTTGTGTGTTTTCTAAGATTGATTTAAATAGTGATTATCATCAGATAAAATGGAAGAAGGAAATGAATGGAAACTACCTTTAAAACAAAATAGGTTTTTATGAATGGTTAGTTATGCCTTTTAGTTTGAATAATGCTCCGAGCACTTTTATAAGACTTATGAATCATGCTTTGCATACATTTATAGGCAGATTTGTTGTTGTCTACTTTGATGATATACTCATTTATAGCAAAAACTTGGACGATCATGTAGTACATTTGAAATCTGTTTTAGATGTGCTTAGGAAAGAAAAGTTATTTGCTAATCTGAAGAAGTGTACTTTTTGAACCGATAAGCTTGTATTTCTGGGATTTGTTGTTTGCGCAACGTATACATGTTGATGAGGAAAAAGTACGTGCAATCCAAGAGTAGCCGAGTCCCACAAACATAGGTGAAGTGAGAAGCTTTCATGGACTTGCCAGTTTCTACCGAAGGTTTTGTGAAAGATTTCAGCACATTGTCTGCACCACTTACCGAAGTTATCAAGAAAAATGTTCGTTTCAAGTAGGGAGACGAACAATAGAAGGCGACTCAATTGATTAAGCAAAAGCTAACCAACGCCCCTTTACTGTCTTTGACTAACTTTAATAAAATGTTTGAAATTGAATGTGATGCTTCAGATATTGGTATAGGCGCAGTTGTAATGCAGAAGGGACGACTAATTGCGTACTTCAGTGAGAAGCTAAGTGGGGCAGCCTTAAACTACCCGACTTATGAAAAGGAATTGTATGCATTGGTTAAGGCTTTGGAACAGATCAATGACAATGCATACAAGCTGGACTTGCCTGGTGAGTATAATAGAAGTGCTACTTTCAATGTTTCTGATTTGAGTCCTTTTGATGTAGGTGATGAACTTGATTTGAGGATAAATCCTTTTCAAGATGAGGGGAATGATGAGGACATGGCTAGCACAAGAGCATGGAATATGTATCCTATTCAAGTTCCTATCGGACCAGTTACAAGAGCATGGATCAAGAAATTCCAAAATGCATTAAATGAGATGATTCGAGGGATTTAGGCTCAAGCATGCACGTGGAAGCCTCTTGAGGGAGATGAACGAGTTGACTAGCCCTTAACAAGCATGAGTCAAGTTCAAGAAAGTCAATTGGAGAATCTGTGATTACTTTCCTTTTCGGCATCTCTTTCGATTTCAAGCTACAACAAAAGGAAAGATGATTTGGGCGCATTTGCTAAGAAGGAAATTTCATATGGGCACATTGGCTACTTTCCACTTTACAATTTTAGTTCTTTGACTATTTCTTTTCCTTATTGGCATGTAATAAGCTAAAAATTAAGGGATTAAAGTCAGAATAGTTTCCCTTTAATTGAGGCTAAAAGTAGGAGGATATTTCAACTTTCCTTTTTTCTATTTTAGGTGTGTAATCAGTCAATTAAAGGGCTAATTGTATCTTTTAGGTGAGTAAGAAAATTATTAGATTTTAGCCTTAATTAAGATAACTATTTTAGGAACTTTCTTGGTAATATTCAGCCTATTAATAGGCGTCTAAGTATTAGTAAAATTCGTATCATTATTCAGTAATTGTGAGAGTATTTTCTCTTTGGTTCTTTGAAGAACTATTCGAACTTATCAAAGTTTTCCATGGCGTTCACCAATGACTTACCAATCAATCCTTCCATAATTGATTGTGGCGTCTTCACCATACCAAGGTTCTTACCTCCATATAGGTAATAGGTCACAATTCTTTCATTCGAACTTGAACGTAGAGATGATCTTGGAGACTTCTTAGATTACGAGTTTCGTCACAAGTTGGCGTGGTTTGTATTACTTAGTCCGGAGAGTTCTACAATAAGAAAAGAGTGGGTTCACTACTGAGGGTGAACAAATGCTGGTTTTACTCATTAAAGTTGATCCGGAAGAGAGCCAATCAGCCATACATGTCCATTGAGCCATTACATGGCTAACTTGCATGACCATTCCAGGATACACGTGCAAGAGGGTTCCAAGCTGATGTGGGTGTGTTTTCCAACAAAAAAACTAGCCATTATTACGTTTTCAAGATTTCAAGAAGTTCAAGATTCAAAACAAGATTCTAGAAGTTTAGAAGATCCGATCAATATTTGATTTCTTTGTAATCTTATTTTAGTTTTAAGTTTCAAGTTTGAAATTTAAATTTTTAGTATCTTTATCCAAATTTTAGGCGTGTTTATCATTAAGGATAGATTAAGAATTTTACAAATTAGGATTTCGGCTATATAAGGCTGATTTTCAGATTATAGAAGACAGTTTTTGATGTTTATTCATACTGTGAGTTATTCTTCTTGAGTTCTTGAAGAAACTTATTCCAACTTATCAAAGATTCCTTGTGGCGTTCATATTGACTTATCAAACGGACTTTTCCATACCTGTTTGTGGCGTTTTCACCATACCAAGGTTCTTGCTTTGCTAATCAACGGGTCGCGATTTTCCATCAAACTTGAAAGATCTTGGGTTATTGTTTCCAGATTTGGTATCGGGTTTCGTCATGTTGTTGGCATGGTTCGTATCAGTTGGTACCATTCATTCTACCACTAAGTTCTCAACGTTTGAATTGTTTATGGTTTTAATCCTTTAACTCTTTTAGATTTATCACATTTACCTATTTCCGAGCATGTGAATTTAGATGGAAAGAAGACAGAATTTGTTAAGCAACTCCATGAGAGGACACGGCTCAACATAGAGAGGAGAACTGAATAATACATCAAGCAAGCTAACAAGGGACGTCACAAGCTAGTTTTTGAGCCCGGTGATTAGGTGTGGCTACACATGAGGAAAGAAAGATTTACGGCACAAAGACATTCTAAGTTGCTGCCTTGAGGAGATGGTCCTTTTCAAGTGCTAGAATGGATCAATGAAAATGCCTACAGACTTGACTTACCTGGTGAGTACAATGTTAGTGCTACTTTTAATGTTACTGACTTGAGTCCTTTTGATGTAGGCAATGATTTAAGGACAAATCTTTCTCAAGGGGGGGGGGGGGGGGGGGGATGATGAGGATATCAAGGCTATAAGGAATATTCACGAACCAATTCAAGTTCCAGTTAGTCCGGTGGTGAGGACTCAAGCTAAAAGATTCAAAGAAGAGCTGAATAACTTAGTCCATAAAGTTCTATAATAAGAAGAGAGTGTGTTCACTACTGAGGGTGAACAAAGGCTGGTTTTACTCATCAAAGTTGATCCGGAAAAGAGCCAATCAGCCATACACGTCCATTAAGCCATTACGTGGCTAACTTGCATGACCATTCTGGGATACATGTGCAAAGGGGGGTTCCAAGCTGATGTGGGCGTGTTTTCCAACAAAGAATCAAGTCAAGATTACGTTTTCAAGATTTCAAGAAGTTTAAGATTCAAAACAAGATTCTAGAAGTTTAGAAGATTTGATCAAGATTTGATTTTTTTTTTTTTTTTTGTAATCTTATTTTAGTTTTAAGTTTCAAATTTAAAATTTGAATTTTTAGTATCTTTATAGAGATTCTAGGCGTGTTTATCATTAAGGATAGATTAGGAAGTTTACAAATTAGGATTTCGGCTATATAAGGCTGATTTTCAGATTATGGAAGGTAGTTTTTGATGTTTATTCATATTTTGAGTTACTCTTCTTGAGTTCTTAAAGAAACTTATTCAAATTTATCAAGGATTCTTTGTGGCGTTTAGATCGACTTATCAAATGGACTTTCCATACCCATTTGTGGCAACTTCACCATATCAAGGTTCTTGCTTTGCTAAGCAACGGGTCGTGATTTCCATCAAACTTGAAAGATCTTGAGTTGTTGTTTCCAAATTTGGCATCGGGTTTTGTCACATTATTGGTGTAGTTCGTATCATATGCTGCACTTAGGGAACCTCCTAGTGCTTGCCCCGAGATAGCTGAGCAACAAACGAACTTACACATAAGAAGAGATGGATGAATTTCGAAGTGAATGGATGAAAAGTCTCTCGTCATTTATATAAACTATGGCTGTAATGCTTTATAAGTTCGTATATTTATTTTTATCGACTTTGAATTCTTAGGAATTTTAATTTTTTTATTTTTGGTAGCATTTGCTTTAGGTATCTTTTAAATATTAGATTCATAGTTTTTTAGGTTTTTAAAGATTTTTGAATAAAGGTTTTTATTTGATTTTTATAGTGACTACTTGTTTCATTACCATATTAGTCCAAATTTATTTTCTAATTTCTACAAAAATTTTTTGTACAACATGCATTTACATAAACAAAAAAATATTAAATTTCTACAAAAATATTAAATATTTTTTTGGCCCAAATATATAGATTTTGTTAAAAAAAAATAAAATGCAATAATTAATTAAAAAATGAAAAATCATACACGGCGTTCGCCCTTTGGCTGCCATCTGAAGTCATATAAGATTCCGATCACCAGTGCAATCAAACAAACGTAGTCAAGAAATATTACAAGGCAGTTGTCATTCGACCGCCATCTTATCTCACCCCACATTTAATGACACTCAGTAACACAGCAATAGTACAAAACGCTAACGTGTGTTCTTTTTTATTCGTGGAAAAGAAAGCTAGCTTGTTGCATCTTCATCGATGCAGAGGTGTCAAGAATTTGAAAGCGACCTTTTTTATTTGCACATGCAATGGATAAAAACAAAAATGAATATGCATTTAGCTTTACATCCATTACTATTTAATTATATTTAAAGTCATATCAAAAGAGTTGATCACGCATACAGTTTAGAAGAGTTGAGAATTATAGTTGATGCTTTTCTCAAAAAAAAAAAAAAAAAAAAAAAAGGAAGCTTTAAAAACGCTTACATTTTAGAAGAGTTGATAATTATAGTTGATGCTTTTCCCAAAAAATAATAATGGAAGCTTTAAATTAGTTAATTAGGTTTTGCTAGTTAATAAAAGGAAGTCGATTAGTTTGATAAATTTTTATAAAAGAAATTACAGCCAAATATTGAACTCAATCATAAAGAAACAAGAGATTGACTCCTGTTTCTTACCCCATTTTTCACTCCCAATAAGTAAACATGTCATATTATAAATTTGCTTTTTTTTATATACTTATTAGACGCAACACACATGTTAGCTTTTATTAAAATGTATTTCAATATGGGGTAAATGGTCAAAATAGCTTAATCTAATGTATTGTTTTAAAATTATAGCATAATCTAAAATATTGTTACTTAATAGCATAATTAGAATAAATAATAAGTTAAAATTCCAAAAATACCCTTACTGTCTTTCTCTTCCTTGTCTGTTTATCTCTCTCTCTCTCTTCCCCTTCGCCCGTCGTCTCTCTCCCCGTCAACCGGAGGTCAAAATAGCGATAGCGACGGGATCAAATGGAAACACAAATCGAAATATCACCGATGTCACGATTTTTAGCATCATGCTGACGAGATCGAGATCGCGATCAAAGAAATTGGGAACGCTGGCCGCTACGAGATCGCGAACACGACTGGACGGCGGAGAGAGCTCCACCGCAACACAATCTTTTCTCTCACCGCCACGAAAAATCGCGAGCTTGGCATCGAGAATCTTCCCTCACCACCGCGAAAATCACGAGCTTGGCATTGCGAATCTTTGCTCACCACCGCAAAATTAGCAAGCTTAGCATCGCGAATCTTCTCTCACCATCGCGAAAATCACTACCCAGCTCGGATAACTGCGTTGTTAGCACCACAACTACGAAAATCACTACCCAGCTCGGATATTTACCGTATTATATTAATATGATATTTATCACTTAGTATTTACCAAATATAATGGTATTTGTAAGAAAATAATAATGTTTACCAGCTCTATTTTCTCTTAGAGACTTCATTTTCTATTATTATTAAAGAGTTTTTTATTTTAGAAAATTTTTATTAAAGAGAATTGATATACTATTTCATGAAAAATATTATTGGTAAATATTAGTATTTACTAGTAAATAATTGAATTTACATTTTTTTTTTGTCAAAATCAGAGTATATAAAGGATTTACAAGTAAATAATTGAATTTACAATTTTTTTTTTCAAAATTAGATTAAAAAATCAGAGTATATAAAGGATTTACTAATAAATAATTGGATTTACAATTTTTGTTTTCAAAATTGAAGTATATAAAGGATTTACTAGTAAATAATTGGATTTACAATTCTTTTTTTCAAAATCAAAGTATGTAAAGGATTTATTAATAAATAATTGGATTCACAGTTTTTTAACAATTTATTAGTAAATGATTGGATTTACAATTTTTTTTTTTTCAAAATCATAGTATACAAAGGATTTACTAGTAAATAATTGGGTTTAGTTTTTTAAGGATTTATTGGTAAATAATTAGATTTATTCATTTCTTTGTTATTTTCTTATAAATAAACTATTTTATTGAGGTGAAAAAGATAATTTTATTAATTTATTAATTATAATATCTACCATTGATTTAATAAAACAAAAAAAAAACCCCCCAAATTGAAAATTTTCCAAATTGGAAACCTTAGGAAATTGAAACAACCACAACCATCACTCCCATTGCCGGAAAAGAAGAGCGACGGTGGCGAATGGCAAAGCAAGGTTGTGGATTTGAAGCTTCGCCGCCGCCACTGAGATCCGCCATAGTTACCATATCGCCAAAAAAAGACACGCGACTATTCTGGAATCGCGATCGAGCTTGCAACGCCACCAGCTAGTTCGTGATCGATCTCGTGAACCTCAGATCCTCATTGGTTGTTGCAAAGATCAAAGCTCAGTTCCTCATCGGTCGCGAACCATAAAAGCCACAGAGCGATTGAAGCTCGCAGGTCGCCACTCTCCCTGAGCCCGGAGATCGGTTGCTTGCAAACCTCATCGCCGCACCAAGGAGATCCAAGGCGTCATCTGCAAAAGCCTCGTAGCCATCGCGATCCTTCATTGCCGTTCTTCATTGTCGCCGCAGTTTGCCAGTGAGCACCTCTTATGGTAAATTAACTAGAGAGAGAGAGGGGGGGGTAAAATTGTAAACAAATAAATTTGTTTTTAATTGAAAACTAAAAATATGTTATAATTTATTATGTTTTGTAACAACTACTATTTATTTAAATAGTAGTTGTCAAATTTGCTATATGGTATGTTTTCAGTTCAATATGTTAAAGACATTAAATAATAAGGAGAGTCTGATCACGTAATTATATTTACCATATCAAACATATATAAGGAGAGTCTGATAATTTAAGAAACAACATAAGTATTCAGTACATGCTTTTATACACCCTTTGAAAAGTACTTACTGATATAATCTAACAAAATATTATGGTTCGATACACATTTATTGCAGGAAACCCGATCATACGTAACTATACTTACTATCAAACATGACAAAAGCATGATAATCAAGAAACAATGTTAGAGAAGTATTAACTGCATGTGTTTATACCTTATTAAAATACTTAGATAGAATCTGACAAATACAATAATTTGAGAAACGTTATTTATTACATCAAACTCGATCATACATAACCATGTTTTTTTTTTATCGAACATAACAAAAATATAATAATTTAAGAAAACAAAACTAGCTAGAGAAAAATTCACTGCTTGTATCAAAGACCCTATTAGAATAATTACATATAGAATATAATAAAAATTGACGATCGGAGAATCTTTTACTGCATGAAACCTGATTATACATTAAATATTAACTAATATAAAAAGAGTGCGGTAATTTGCTAAACATTTAACTTAATCATCATATTAAGAATGTATCTTTTTTTATTTTTTATTTTTTATTGGTAAACATTAAAAATGAATCTAATAAAAATAAATGACCGCTCGGATCTACCAATTACAAATTGAAATAAACACATGAACACATAAACAAACACATAAATAGATGGACAAACACATAAACAAACAAATAAATTTGAATTATAGATGGACATCAATAATCGGAGCTGTATCATATTCAATTCGCCACATTGCAAGTTGTTCTCAAGCTTTCTGTCACATTACTATTAAAACAAAAGAAAAATCCCACTGTTTGGATATGACAATCGCAAATAGGCTGCCCAAGTAGAAGGAAACAAGTTGTCCAATCATTCACTATTACTCCTGCTCTGAGGAATCTTTACAAATCACAAACGCACACACATCAAATTAAAATATTTGATTTATTAAAAAAAAACCAAAAAAAAAAAAAAAAAACAAACAACACCCATTCTGACTGCGACCTCTGCAATCTCGATTCCCCACGTCTATTGTTCTAGTTACGTGTCATCTTCTCCTCGTTTTTCTGTCTCTCTCTCTCACCCCCACGACGACGTTTTTGCCCTCCACATGTTTTTTCTCCTCTTTTTATTTATTTATTTTTTCCATTTTTTTAATTTTAATATTAGCTTCTTCTCCTGTGATATGTTTTCACACACACACACGAGTATCGGTTTCACTGCTTGGTCTTCAAAACTGATTCTCTCTCTCTAAGTCTATATGTGTTGTCTTGTTGAGTAGCATGGTTTTAATGGACTCCACCACCATGGATCCTACTCGAGCTTTTGTCAAAACTGTGAAGCGTCTTGTTGTTAAGGTCTCTTTTATTTTTATTATTATTATAACTGCTTTCCTATTTTCTTTATTTTTATTATTTTGAATATCATTTTTTTTCCCGATATCGCTCTCGGCATTTTCTTTCACGAAAATGAACTGTGCCTGTTCTGTTTCAGATCAGCCTTTTTTTTGTTCATCCGTCTGTGTTTGAGAAATGCATATTCAGAGCTTTGTTTTCTCCCTTTTTTTTTTTTTTTTTTTTAATAATAATGACGACTTTTATTTCCTCTTTTTCTTTGTTGTTTTTCGATTTGATGATTTTTTTTTTTCCTGAAAATGATTTGATGATTTTTAAGAGCAGTATGTATATATATATATATATATATATACGGTTATATATATTTTGACTGTGAACCTTGGACTATCGGTGGAGTACTAAACCAAATATATGGCCTGTGTAGATCAAATCTCTGATAATCCAAGGATATATAGATATATATATATATATTATAATTATTACGATATATATTATATATATTAAAATAAATGTATAGTGGAAGTGTTTGGATGGACTAAATCTATGTGGTGGTAGTAACGATGAATTTTGTATAATTAAAATTAGAATTTAAAAATTCTATTTTGTGAGATGGATTTTCGTTATTTTTGAAGCAGTCAGAGTCAAAATGAAAAGAAGGAAATGAGAAATATATGAAGCTTTTTGGTTGAATAATTTAGGTCTAATCTATGATTACTATGTTTTTTTTTTTTTTTTTTTGGCTCAATTCTAGCAGGTATCAATTTGATGTTTATTTAATACATTTTTTTTAATGCGCTTTAAATTTAAGATTACAATGTAGATTGTATTTGTTGATCTTATACGATTCATAATTTTGGGGCAAAAAAAAAAAAGGGCATTGATTGGTAAATATTATTGCTTAATTAATTTTTTGTTATTTGCTTCCCTTAAAAAATATTATTACTGATGTTTCTTTTTTTATTTATAAATATGTAGGTGGGAACGGCAGTGGTTAGTAGAGGTGATGGGAGGTTAGCCTTGGGCAGACTTGGGGCTCTCTGTGAGCAGGTGTTCTGCTTGTTCTTTTTCTTTTTCTTAAATAAATAAATAATTAGGAATTAAGAGTAAAAAAGTCATTTTTAATCTTATGAAAAATTATTGTAAAAAAAAAAATTGTTTTAGAGCTTAACACTGATAATTTTGTAATTTAATAAATGCAGCTTAAGGAATTAAACTCTCAAGGCTATGAAGTCATTTTGGTGTCTTCAGGAGCGGTTGGTCTTGGCCGTCAAAGGCTAAGATACAGGAGATTGGCTAATGCTAGGTTAATTTACACTATTTTCTTAATTATGTCACTTTAATTTTGTTTATTTATTTATTGTTGTGCTCGAATATTGATGTTATGTACATAAATTACATAATTCACATATCCGTCAGTTTTTCATAGTGAACCTTTTTTTTTTTTTTTTTTCCTTTCCTTTCCTTTGTTTGTGAGTATGATTCTGTGACCAAAAAAGCAAATACTTCAATTTGTTTAAGAACTTTCAGGAAATTCAATTTGAATTAAAACGTTCCTGATTTGATTGATTTTAATTCTAAGGAAAAGATAAATTTCATGTTCAAATTTTCTTAGGAAATGAGAAAAATTAAGGGGGGAGTTTAATAATAATCTCATGTTGCATGTGTTACAGCTTTGCTGATCTTCAATATATACAAGACGATTTCGATGACGGAAAGGCTTGTGCATCTGTTGGGCAGAGCAGTCTCATGGCTCTTTATGACACAATGTTCAACCAGGTGAGATTAAAGATTCTAATCGGCATTGCCTTGCAGTATTTTCTACTTGTCTTTTTTTGCCACCTTTATGCTAATATCGATTGGTTTCTTTCACAGCTCGATGTCACCTCGTCTCAACTTCTTGTGACTGATGGAGTTTTCATGGATGAAGCTTTCAGGAGACAACTCTCCGACACCGTGAATTCCTTGTTGTCTTTGTGGGTTATTCCTATTTTCAATGAAAATGATGCTGTCAGCACTAGGAGAGAACCATTGATGGTATGCAAATCCTTCGAAGATCTGAATTTGCTTTAACCCTTGCTTGTTTTGATCATTTTGCAATGTGTTGTTTGCAGGACTCCTCGGGCATATTTTGGGATAATGATAGTTTGGCAGGCCTGTTGGCTCAGGAACTGAAAGCTGACCTATTAGTGTTGTTGAGTAATGTTAAGGGTCTCTACAGCAGTCCTCCCAGTGACCTAAAATCGAAGCTAATCCATACGTATGTCAAAGAGAAGCATCAAGATGAGATCACATTTGGAGACAAGTCAAGACTGGGCATCCCACATGAAAGCCCGTAATTCAGTTTTTAAAACAAAAGAAAAAAAAATACAAACATTTAAAGGAAAGAAAACAAAAACAAAAAAAAATTACAATCCCAATGAAAAATCCCATCTAGACTAATAATCATACAACTAGCAGAAATTGATGCTAGAAGATTAACCACTAAAGAATTTAATGCTTATCGCTTGTTAAATACTTTTTAATTAAAAATTACGTCATATGATAATTGTTGAACTCTTATTATTATTATTATTATTATTTCTGAAAAAAAAAAGTCCATTTGTTTATTTTTTTTAAATCGATAAATGCATCTTATGACTACAGTACGTTGGATTCAGTAGATTCTACATGCGAAAGTACACTTTGCATCTTGCGCACCTTAGGAAGCTCCATTAGAATTACTAGGGGACTAGTTAGATTTATGTTTGATGGCTCATAATGTGTTTGTTAATCAAACAGACGGGTAAATCATTAATCAAAATTTGACACATTTGATTTACATCAATCACTAATTGATCAATTTTAACCCCTTTCAAGAAAGTGGCTATTTTACTAATTAAATAAAACTTGAGATACATATTAAAAAAAAAAAAACTTAAAACAGGTTATTTTCCTAATATCTCTCCTTTTGTTTAATGTAGAATTTGTGGCATGATAATTACAACTTTTATATTTACGGTATGATACAACTGTATGAGCTTGTAATTTGTATTAAAAAAATGACATATTAATCATTTATCTTTCACTAAATTAAATAACAAATTAATTTTTTCAAGACAAAAAAATCCACAACACCATACTTATCTATATTCTAAAATAATAACAATAATACGCATAATAACAACACTACAAATATTCGTAAGCAACCATTAAATAACTATAATGTTTTTATTTTATGAAAAAAGACGCCAATTTCATTTTTTTTTAAAACTCTTTACTAAGATATCAATCAATAAACTAAATTAAAAAATTGCATTAAAAAAAACCAAAACTTAAATCCATTTCTTAATTATTATTATTAAATAATTTGTTACCTAAATTACTCTTAAAAATTAATGGATTAAGGATACTTTCACAAACCTCATTCTAATAATTAAAAAAAAATCATTTTTAAGGAAAAAAATAACATTTTAAGTGCAATACATCTATTAAAAAAAACTAAGTGCAAGATTTTAATTATGAAATAAAGACAACATATTTTCACTAATTAGATGAAATTGTATCATATATAATGTGATTCAATGATTAAGCAAGGAAAATTATGTAATCGAAAAATACTAAATTTATATATTAGATATTGACAAATGGATTATTGAAACGACATGAATAGTGATTTGTTTACACATGAAATTAATCGTAATAGTTAACACAACACAAAACAATCATAAACATAAGCAAATAATAAAAGAACACCCAATATCATAATTTAACATGGCAAAATACCCAACTAGGAAAAAAATCACACGTGCTAAGCACACCAACTTAAAGACTGGATTTTAATTAATCTTCGAATTGCAGTTACGATAGAACATGGAAATATGAGTTTCATCAAGCACTTCACCACTCCTACAACTCACAAAGTCTCCCCTATTTACAAGCCTTTTGCTTGTTTGGCTCATCTTTGGTCCAACTAATGTACTTCAAGTCTTCACGCTCGCCTTCAGTCTAACTAACGTATTCAGAACATATGGTTGCAAGACCCATGATTTTGAGAGTAAATTAGTGAAGCGTATAATGCTCTTGTTTTCTGTGACAGTCATCAGTCCCCACAATAAGCTGCGCAGTTACACATCGTTTGAGAGTGGATGTATGTGATAGTTTATAAGTAAGGAGACCACATCTTAATGGTATGAGGTTTTTTGAGGTAAGCCCAAGAGCAAAATTGTGTGGACATGAGGCCCAATATTCGAATTGTTCGAATATTTTTTTTCTTTTGCATCTCTTTGTTTCTGGCCTTTAAATTCGAATTTTCTTGGTGGGTTCTTAGTGAATTGTTGCTGGAAATCTTGATTATTGTTTGTTTAGTTTGAAAAGAACCAAAAGAGAATCAACTAGTGGAAAAAGGTAAGAGGGGTGAGCATATTGGAGGGTAAAAGCCATATGAGTGACAAACATGAGAGCGAGTGAATTTTCTTTTATTGAGTGAAATACGTGAGGGAGTGGTTGCGAGGTTCCTAACCTTATTTCACAGGTTTTAAATATGTCACTTAATCAAGAAGAAAACTCAACCGAAGAGGCACAACGACCAACTATTCCGAACTTGCAATTACAAGCGTTGATGGGGGAGATGAAACGGATGTTGAGGGCTGAATTAGAGCAAGTTCACGAGAGAATGGATAGGTTAGAAGTAGAGACAAATATGGGGCAGCCTCAACATACCCGTTAGACAACCACCTAGGCGAATGCGACAAGAGGTACAATGGGGTGATATGGAAGATGTAGAGGAGCTGGAGGAATTGGCTGAACCACCAATGAACCGGGGCAGGTTTGGGCGTGGTTATGGGATTAGAGAATATAGGAATTGGGAAGATCACCATTTGGGTAGTATTAAGATGAAGATTCCATCGTTTTATGGAAAATCCGATCCTGAAGCATACCTTGAGTGGGAGAAAAAGATGGAGTTTGTGTTCGATTGCCATGAACAACTCCGAAGCCAAGACGGTAAAATTAGCCGTGATTGAATTTTCTGATTATGCTATTACCTGGTGGGATTAGCTTATTATAAACAGGAGGCGGAATGAAGAATGGCCAATAGAGACGTGGGAGGAGATGAAAGTGGTGATGAGAAAGCGGTTCGTTCGAAGTCACTACTATTGGGAGTTGTATAAGAAGTTGCAAGGACTTAAACAAGGAAGCTGGAGTGTAGAAGATTATTATAAGGAGATGGAGGTTGCTATGATCCGAACTAACATCGAGGAAAACCGAGAAGTGACGATGGCTAGGTTTTTGCTTGGTTTAAACCAAGAGATTCATGATAGGGTTGAGATGCATCATTATGTGGAGTTGGAAGATATGGTGAACATGGCCATCAAGGTAGAGCAACAACTCAAGAGGGGGATCTAACCCTTGGAAATCAAGTTCTTCAAGGAAGGAAGACAAGCCACAAACATCCTCCACTCTCAGGCACAAATTAGAGCCTAAGGCTGAGAACCCCAACCATTTTTCACAAGGTAAAACTGATACGTCTACCTCTCGGAATCGTGACATTAAATGTTTAAAATGTCAAGGCAGTGGTCACCTAGCAAGTTAATGTCCAAACATGTGGGTTATGATGATGTGAGATAATGGTCAGATTGTAACCGATGATGAAGATTCCGATACCGATGACATGTCACCATTGGAGGATGTTTCCGAGGAAGAGTATCTAGCCCCTGAAGCATTGACGTTGGTGGCAAGGAGGGCGTTGTGCTTGCAAGCAAAAGAAGTTGAAGAAGCGCAGCGAGAAAATATCTTTCACACTAGGTGATACGTCAAAGACAAGGTATGTAGTGTGATTATTGATGGAAGAATTTATACTAATGCTGCCAGCACAACCATGGTCGAAAAATTAAGAATGCCCACGTTGAACCACCCCAAGCCTTACAGATTACAATGGTTGAATGATAGTGGTGAGATAAAGGTAAACAAGCAGGTGTTAGTTGTGTTTTGGATCGGTAAATATGAAGATGAAGTATTATGTGATGTTGTTCCGATGCAAGCCGGACATTTGCTGCTAGGGCATCCTTGGCAGTTTGACAGGCGAGTGAAGCACGATGGTTATACAAATAAATATTCTTTTTGATATGAACCCCGCCAACTTGTGACGAAACCCGTCATCTAAGAAGGAACCCAAGAACATTCTACAATCAGGTTTGGATGGGAGACCTCGACCCATTGCTTCAACAAAAACAAGAACCGTTGTATATTTGACCTCAACCCATTGTTTAATGCAAAACAAGAACCTCGGTATAAGGAAGACGCCACAAACGGTGGTGGAAATCCGTTTGATAAGTCGATAGTGAACACCACGGAAAATTCCGATACGTTCGAATGGTTCGTCAAAGAACCGAAGAGAAAATTCTCTCACATTTCTGAATTCCAAAACTTGTACTTTCACTATTACAAAGATGCCTATTTATAGGCTGAATGTTACAAAAAAGTTCCTAAAATAACTACACTAATTAAGGCCAAAATCTGGTAATTTAAATTTCTTACTTGCCTAAAAAAGAAAAAGGAAACAATATGCCATTTAATTAGTTGATCTCATATCTTCACTAGAAAAGAAAGTTTGACGTTTTTTAAATGTCTTTATTATCAGCCATAAATGTCCATGAAAAGTCAAAAAGCGTATTCTTCTATCACTGAAATAGGATCCGCATTCCATGCTCTTGTGCTAGCCATGTCCTCATCATTCTCCTCCTCTTGAAAAAGATTTGTCCTCAAATCAAGTTCATCAGCTATGAGAAAGAGCATCTGCGACGATATTTTCTTCTTCTACACTTTTTTTTTTAATATGCCGCGAATAGGAATTACAACTAGAACCAGAAACAAATTCGGAAACACTTTTTTTTTTTTTTACGTACTCGTTTCCGTTTTCTTTTCTTTTTTTTTTTTTGATGTTTTTTTTGACGTTTTTTTTTCTTGACGTTTTTTTTTTTTGAACAATCAGGAACTAAAATAAACTAGAATTTGAACGAAAAGAAAATTTAAAGGATAGATAAACCTGAGACTAGAACCGAAGCTCTAATACCAAATGATACAAACCACGCCAACTTGTGACGAAACCCGTCATCTAAGAAGGAACCCAAGAACGTTCTACAATCAGGTTTGGATGAGAGACCTCGACCCATTGCTTCAACAAAAACAAGAACCTTGGTATATTTAATCTCAACCCATTGTTTAATGCGAAACAAGAACCTCGATATAAGGAAGACACCACAAACGGTGGTGGAAATCTGTTTGATAAGTCGATAGTGAACGCCACGGAAAATTCCGATACGTTCGAATGGTTCGTCAAAGAACCGAAGAGAAAATTCTCTCACATTTCTGAATTCCAAAACTTGTGCTTTCACTATTACAAAGACGACTATTTATAGGCTGAATGTTACAAAAAGGTTCTTAAAATAACTACACTAATTAAGGCCAAAATCTAGTAATTAAAATTTCTTACTTGCCTAAAAAAGAAAAAGGAAACAATATGCCATTTAATTGACTGATCTCACATCTTCACTAGAAATGAAAGTTTAACGTTTTTTAAATGTCTTTATTATCAGCCATAAACGTTCATGAAAAGTCAAAAAGCGTATTCTTTTAGCACTGAAATAGGATTCGCATTCCATGCTCTTGTGCTAGCCATGTCCTCATCATTTATGTCACAAAATGAGAATTTGCATAAAATCTTTGCTAAACAAAATCAAATTAAAAAAAAAAAAATTTTTTGTAATGAAATTTCAGCTCATTATTTTTGATATTGAGATGCTAATAAAAACAAAAGAAAAAACATTCCTAACAGTATACAAATGTAAAGCCAAGCACTCTCAATCAAATTATGTAAAGCAAAGCATCATGCTCTTAACCGAATTAAGCATTGCTCGACCGATGTACCACCTTTGCAGGGAAATAGACATTTTGTATGATATCTTCTTTTAATGAGTTCGTTGGTGAGATATTTATGGCATTTAGATTTACTAATTTAGGTAATATACACTAAAAAAGAGAAACATACAACAAAATTTTTTATAAAGATAAAGTGTCCAAATGCCAAATTTTTATTGGGTGGGTGTATCATGAAAGCACGATAACGTAAAACACCCGATTCACTGAATAATTTCTCGTTTTTTATTGATTGATTTACTTTTTGTCCTGAAATCTCGATTGACCAAAATTTCCATTTTTAAACGTTGTGACCAAAGAGCTAATTAATGTAACATTTTGAAGATAGGGCAGAGGCCATAGTTCGAGTACTTAAAATTATAAACATGTTTGGGAGATTTTTTTATTTTTTATTTTTAAAAAGATAAAACTATTTGCAGCTTCCTAGATTAAAAAATTGTTTCTAAAAATGTTTCGATGTTTAGTCCAAAAAGCTTTGGCACTCTAGAAACCTTCCATTCAAATTCATAAAATGTTGAATTTGAAAAAAAAAAAAAAAAACCTTTTCTCACTATACTTTTAAAAATTGCATCGTGTTATAGTATGATTTTAAAATTTTCATTGCCATCTTTTTGTAGGTTAGTAAAAAAAATTTAAAAACCCATTTCGACTACCTTTTTTTTTTTTAATTTAAAATATTTACTGAAAAATTATAGTTTTTATTTTATTTTTCAATTAATCAGAAGCAAAGGTAAAAATTAAGCGTGATGAAACTGATAGCCAGAGTTGAGAGCCAGGTTCCTTTTTTGTTTTTGTTTTTTTGTTTTGTTTTTGTTTTTGTTTTTGTTTTTTTTTATTATTTTTATTTTTATTTTTTATTTTTGGCGGTAAAGACTAGGCCTTATATATGGCATTTTTACTCTTCTCTCCTCCCACATATGTCCAACCCCTTTACACAAACCGCGTGCTTCAAAAGTCTAATCATCCATATTTTCAAGCCATATGATTGCATTTAACGCAGCAGCCCCTCAACATTAATTTTCAATAAAATAAAATTTGAAATAAAAATTTGATACAATAATTAAATTAAAAAAAAAAAAAAAACAGACTTTCAAGTTGTCTGCAAATTGTATAACACTTGCAATGTGATCACACATAAACGACAAATACAGGCTTTGATTTTTCATTTATTTATTTATACATGTATATTTGGTGAATTATTTATTTATAGGTATTGTACTTTGGACAATAAGCCTCCGTTTGATGTGTTAGTTGGAGATAAAATTTTTAAGTTAGAATTGGTTGACTTTTAAAAAACTAGTTATAAATTTTATTAACTTAAAAAAAATAAAAATTAAGATGAAAAAGTAAGAGTTTAATTAGAGTTAAACTTAAATAGAAAGGAGGCTGAGTCAAATAAACAATTCTAGCCAAAAAAAAAAAAAAAAAAGTCACATAAACATTTAACATACTATATAAACAATTGAGCGAAATAATAGAGAAAGGCGTGGTTCACTTTCTTCACAACTGGTTCATTAAAGTAAAAGTCAAAAAAGAAAAAGATGGGCTTTCCTCAGATATTTACAAAGTTATTATAACGCCTCATACATAAATTATATTTTTTTGACGTAAGTAAAAATAAATCAATGAAATTTAACGAACGTAATTGTTTTTCCCTCTTAATGTAGCTGTAATTTCTATATGGCTTATATTATTTATGATCTCTTTGGAGTATATAGGTCGAAGTAGTAGATTTACATTTTTTTAAAAGAGAATACTGTAAAAAATAAAAATAAAAAATAAAAAACGGATTAAAATAGAGTGCAAAACGTACGAGAGTATTAACTGTCATAACAAACTCATCTGAAGAGAACAAGAGACCAGAAAGCCACAAAAATGGAAACTCCAGTGACAATGCAAGCCAAGTCAAGAGCTCTCTCTCTCCTCTGCTTCTTCTCTCTCATCTCTCTTCTTCTCTCCAAGTACTCTTCGAACCTTTCTCTCTCTTCCCCAATTCCTGTCTCCTTCTTTCTCTCTCCTCTTTCAATGGCGTTCCTCAGTACAACCACACTCTCCTTCCCGTTCAGGTGCCTCCCGTCCATGTCCTCCACGTGCATCCCAACCTCCGTCACGTGCATCTCCCCTCCTTCCTTCCCGCCGCACGTGACCACCATCCCGCACTGCAAGTGCTTCGCCGCCTCCGGTCCGGCCATTACAGTCACGTACCGGAGCTGAATTTCTCCGGTCAGCCAGTGGCGCTGGACCCACACCGGCCTCCGGCTCGAGACGTTCGCCGCCCTTTCCGGGCGGGGTCGATGAGGATCCAGCTCAGCGTCAGATTCTCCTCCAGCTGCCTCGGCCACGCGCCGTCGTCGGCTGCCGCGCGTCGTATCCTGGTCGTGACGGAGTCTTTCTCATCGAGAAGGTCGACCATGAACGGCGAGGATTGAAACCATTCCGTTAGTGTTTCGGTTTCCTGGACCTTCGAGAAGATGACCTTGTCCTTGTAGAAGATATTGACGGCGGAGATTAGTCGTGCCGAGGGGGAGGACGGAGGGTCAGGATTGAATTCTCGGAGCGGGACGCGGTTGAGAACGGGGAAGGAGTCCGAGAAGAAGGAGCGATGGCCTGCCGGGGAAGGTGGTGGAGATGACATGGCGGAGGGCGGGGTCGGCTACGGACGGCCACATGGCGGCGCAGATGTCGCTCCAAAGAAGATCATCGGCGGAGAGAGCGTGGAGCTCTGACGATGCGCAGCCGACCGCTGCGAGGGTTGGTCCGTCTAGACGAGCGAGGATGTGGGCTCGTAATATGTCTGGGTGGATGGCGGACAGTGTCGTGCCACCACCGCCGTGATCGACGCCGTTAATCGGAGCGGTTGTGTCATTGGAAGAAGCCATGTCGATGTCGTATTGGTGTTCTTGTTTTGTATAAATTGTTGTGGTTTTGGTGAGGTTTTTGTTGATTATGTGTAATTTGTGAAAATGTGACAAAGAGAAAATGAGGTTTAAGGAGCGCTTTCATAGTTGGGATTTTGGAGCCAAAGTTGTGCAAAAGAGAGGGTGGGGCATGTAGAAGCAATGTGCAATAATTATGAATCTTTTTGGGAAGGGAAAATATCCTCCTAACTTCACTTAATTATATTTTAATAATTTTTAAATAAAAAGGTCTTAATATTTTTCACTTCCTTTTTATTGTAGGGTTCATTTATTTTTTAATTTATTTGTTCTCAATTATTTGTTGTTTTCAAATGCTGAATCTTATTTTAGTTTGTTCTTTTGTTTTTGGTGGGAGTCCGGATGAAGTTAGGTTTCCTACAAATTTCAAATGAAGGTAATGAATTCTTTATACATAATCTATATATGTGTGTGTATATATATATATATATATTATACATGCATAAAGAAACATACAACGACTAATATTTTGTGTCAATTTACACCATTACCGTGATACAATATTGTGAGACATGTTTATAATCATGTTAATATATGTAGTTAGAGGGGGCAAAAAAAAAAAAAAAACAGAGAGAAAACAAAACAAAAGGTTAAACGAATTTAGCTGGATGATTTATTCAAGTCAAAAGATCCATAGATGGAATCTAGCCTAAGCCATAGTTTGCAAGTTATGCATCAATTAATGGCCATAATTATCCTACATGATTATACCATGTGAGACTGTTAAAACATAAATCTATTTTATCACGTAGAACATTATAATGAAAAATTTTAAATAATTCAGATCTTTTTGATCTATAATTCAATAATTAAAAATGCTTGTAAAATACAATTAAAATTGACCGGTCAGATAATAATTCGAATTTTACTTATAGGAAGAGCATATACACATAAAACTAACGGGATTAATTTAAATACTTATGTAAAATTTTTGGTGTCATTTGGAAAAATCAAAAGGGCAGGAAAGAAAGTAGTGGAATAGATTTAAAGCCTGGGTATTACAAGTTTGATTTTTTGACCAAAGACTGTTACGCCACCTTCATTGTAGTGGAACTGAGTGAGTTCACTTAACCAAAAACTTGATGATGACGTGGATGTTGGTCTCTTTTGGTTCCTGACTTTTTTTTTTTTAATAAATTTTTTGTGGGACTTGGTTGCCCACTTAGTCAACCAACTAATTTGGTCTTTGATCTCTTTTTGGATAACTTTGGACAAGTTGGGATTTTATCCTCTAAAATTTAGAATGGATAGGAACTTCATTTTAATTTTTTTTTTTAAAATACTATAGGTACACGTCATCACTTATTCTCTTTCAATGAATTGGATAGAGGCTTACCATGAGTTCATTGGCATCTATTTTAGTCACTGGATTCTATAACCATATAGCAACCACTACTAAAAATTGTGGATTACACGACGGTAATAACCGTCGTGTAAAGTTTACACGATGGTTAGACAACCGTCGTGTAATCCAACGTCGTGGAAGATACCACGACGGTTCCAAAACCGTCGTGGTATCTCAATATTACACGACGGTTCACACCGTCGTCGAATCAAGAAATATAGTAGCAAACGCCGCAAATTGAGAACTTTACACGACGGTTTTCCTCAAAAACCGTCGTGTAATGTGTACCATTACACGACGGTTTTCCTCAAAACCGTCGTGTAATTAGGCTTAAATTTAAAAAAAAAAATAGGCTTTTTTTTTTTGCGATGGCACACATTACACGACGGTTTCGGAGCAAAACCGTCGTGTAATGTGTGCCATCACCAAAAAAAAGCCTATTTTTTTTTTTAATTTAAACCCAATTACTCTAGAATCAAATTCCATATGATTATCCAAAACAAAAATCTATTTTGGCATTTCATCGAGCATGTGGTGAGCGGATAAAAACCATGTTAAAAAATGTGTGTAGAGTGCCAAAACCGTGCACAAAACATTCATCTCCAAAGAGCAACAATTAAAAAAAAAACATTCAAACAACACTACAAATTACATTCAACGCAAATTATTAAAGCATTGTGTGTTCGTAGTTTTGTTAGAAAACAAGAAATTGAGCAATATGAAAGTTACCTTGCTTTTCTTTAAAGAAAAATAGTCATGGTCTTGATGGGAACACCGGGAGAGAGAGGTGGTGACGACGGCAGCGACGGAAAAAAACCGAGGCTGTGGCAGCGGTTTGGGAAAAGTTTGAAGTGGCGGCGGCGTGACCGGATTTTAAGTTAGCGGGGGACGGTCGAAGGAGGTGGGGAGGAGAAAAGTTTGAGTTGTCTAGAGGGTTGAAGATGAAAATGATGATAAATGAAGAGGAAAGTGTATTTAAGTAATGGGTTTTCGTGCGAATTCTAAAGCATGAAATCTGAAAATTTTAAAAATTTTCGGAGGATTACACGACGGTTTTCTATAACCGTCGTGTAATCCTCGGATTATACGACGGTTTTTGTAACCGTCGTGTAATCTTTTTTTTGAAATTTTGAAATTTTGAAAATGTTGAAAATTTTCGGAGGATTACACGACGGTTTTGCTTAAAACCGTCGTGTAATAATCCTCCGAAAATTTTCAAATTTTCAAAATTTCAAATTTTCTAAAAAAAAGAGGATTACACGACAGTTCTAGAGAACCGTCGTGTAATCCTCTTTTTTTTTTTTTTTTTAGAAAATTTTAAAATTTGAAATTTTGAAATTTTGAAAATTTTCGGAGGATTATTACACGACGGTTTTAAGCAAAACCATCGCGTAATCCTCTGAAAATTTTCAAATTTTCTAAAAAATAAAAAATAAAAAATAAAAAGAGGATTACACGACGGTTCTCTCTAGAACCGTCGTGTAATCCTTGTTTTTTTTTTTTTTTTTGAAAATTTTAAATTTTGAAATTTTGAAACTTTTCGGAGGATTATTACACGACGGTTATATAAAACCGTTGTGTAATCCGAGGATTACACGACGGTTTTTAGAACCGTCGTGTAATCCTTCCTTTTTTTTTTTCAAATGTTGGCGGATTACACGATGGTTCCAACAAAACCGTCGTGTAATCCGGCGGATTACACGACGGTTCATCAAAACCGTCGTGTAATCCTTTGTTTACACGACTGTTTTGTCAAACCGTCGTGTAATCTTGTTTAAGACGACGGTTTCACAAAAACCGTCGTGTAAGCCAACTTTTGTAGTAGTGAACATTTAACTAATGGAATAAAAATATAGTAAAAAATTAAAAATATTTTACAAATAATGAAAAACCACATCATTATTATGCAATTGGTTTTTTTTTTTTTTTTTTTTGTACACTGATACTCCCTGATTCTAAACTTACAACTATGCAAAAATATACCCCAATTAATGACAAGGATAATTAAAAAAATAAATAAATGTGAATTGCACATAGGTTGTTAGTCAAAAGTGTGAAAATGTCTTTCTTTAAGATTAATGTTATCAAATTTATATTTAAAAGAAAGTTAATATAAAGTTTTTTATTTTTTATTTTTATAAAACGTAGTAAAAAAATATTAACCTAAATGAATATATTAAAATAGATAAAAATGAGTACTCATATCCTTTGATTGACGACTCATGCATAATATTACAAGTAACATGTCAATTTTGATTAAAAATTTCACGCTGTTATCAATGTAGTAGATTGCTACATATTTAAACGTTAAGATGTAAATTGTTAAAATTAAAAATTTAGATTATGAATCACATCTTAAACCATAAGTTCAGGGACCACCAATGCAAATTAGCTTATAAAATTAAATAACAATAAGCTTGAAAACCTTTATAATAGCTACTACGTAATTATAACCATTCATAAACACGTTTTTCAATTTTCTTTATTAATTTAAAAT
Source organism: Ficus erecta (assembly GCA_008635985.1). Classification (NCBI taxonomy): domain Eukaryota; kingdom Viridiplantae; phylum Streptophyta; class Magnoliopsida; order Rosales; family Moraceae; genus Ficus; species Ficus erecta. The sequence goes on along the minus strand of BKCH01000301.1, from coordinate 110,409 downwards.
AAATATCTCAGATTTTGAATTTAAGACTAAACATTAAACACCTTAAACCGAACTCTCCCTCCCTCCCCACCCACCCCTCTATCTCCTAACGTAAACAATAATAATCCTGTTACAAACCTAAACAGTTTTATTTTAACTAGAAGGATAATTGTGGTGATTCCAGATTTAATTTATGGATGTTAATTTTTAATATAGAAGGGGGAAAAGAAAGATGTATGCATGTTTTCATGTCTATACAATTGACCAGAGTTTTGAGCATCATCTATAAACGAATTAGTGATTATCATGAAAGTATAACGAGATATTTTTTACTCTTTTATTATTATTACTTTTTCACTATAAGGTAGTGAAGTGAATTTTTAAACTGTGTAAAAACAACATTTTATCGATGTATAGAATTAAGATTAGTAATTAGAAATATTAGTCCCCCAAAAGGGAAATTATAGTAAATCACTTAAGTAAATAATAAGATTTTAAAATATTTGAAATAATTAGTAAATTTACTAGATAAAAGAAAATTTTACTTGGTAAATAAAAAATTTATTAGTTAAATAACTTGTTTACAAGACGTAAATAAATCATTTACCTTGTAAATTTATTTTATATTTTTTTTATTCAAAAAATTTTAAAAACGATTATTTACTTTAATTAGTTTATGAAATCTGTTATTTATTTATTTTTTCTCTCAATTTCCACATCAGTGGATTTATTTTACAGTAAGAAGTGATTGACTTTATTAGCAAGTGGCAATCATTGAGACAGCAGAATACGCTCAAATGTTTAACGAACAAGACTCACGTATTGAACTAATTACAGTTCAAGCCTTTTTGCTATAATGATGATCATGAGTGAATTTATTGTCACGGATGTTCAATAAAACACTTTAACAAAAACAAAAAAAAAACAAAACAAAACAAAAAAGAATAATAGATTATGCATCTAACGAGCCTCCTACCATTTAAAAGTACTTTTTCCTTCCTTCCTTCCTTCTTCTTTTTCCTGAGATGCTCACTAAAACCAAAATCTAGCTACAAATTTTGTTTGAATTTTTTTTTTTTTTGATATATTTTGAAATATCAGAGAGGAAAAAAAAATATACTTGCAGATGTGAAAACATACATAAAATTGTGGAGAAATACCAATATTTTACTGATTAAATAAAATAAACTACGAGATCAACTAATAACAATCGCATGTTGAAATTTAACATTTTTACTGTCAAGTATAATAATTGTCAAGTTTATTATTGAAATTTACATTATATTAGGGAGTGATTTTCCTAGATAAATGCTAAAATTTAGATTTGATACATGAATTTTGCACTACATTATAATGCTCTATTAATGTCAAATTTTAGCATTCAAGTGAAAAAACTGCTCTCTAAAAGCATCTCTAGTTGAGTGTTAAATCGATGTGTTAATGGTAACTTTTAGATTTGGGTATATAAAAAGTTGCTATCTAATAAAGTGTTGTCTATGATGTCAAATTTGTCATGTGAAAAACTTAGTGACAAATTTACCATCAAATATAGTGAATGTCAAAATTTAACATTTACTTCCTATTGATTGATGTCTTGACTTTTTATCTTCATTGAAATAATTTATTTTTATGAGTTTCGAAACTTAGTAATGTTGATAAAAAAGTAAAATAACATCAGAAATGGTATTACAAAATGGAACATAAAATAAGAAAATGTTATTTTTTAAACTTTTTAGAGAGAAATGCTTTGACATGAACGCAATATACATCGAAGATGGTCTAATTAAATGCTATCTTTTGGGCTAATTTTAGCAAATGTGAAACTAGACTAAAATTTACCATCAAGTATGGTAAATTTTAAATTGCTATTATATGTTGCTTTGATTTGTCTTTTTCCTTTTCCATTTAAGCTCACTTTTATGTAGTAAAACTTAATAATGATGGAAACAGTAGATATAATGTTCAAAATAACATTGTCAATTTGAGCATAAAATTAATTAATATCTCAAATATACGATTTTAATCTTTTTATAATAAATATATAGGATGTGGTTTCAATGGTTACTCCGATATTTACATATTGGTGGTTATCATCATTATTTTAGCCCGTGAATATAAATCTGACGGTTGTAATGAATTGAATAATTAGTCAAAAAAATTATGACATTTAATGAGCATTAAACTAATAAAGTTCATTAAATACAAGTTTGGATAGACAACTTGTTTTTAACTTATTGATATGGTTATATATATAAATATTTTTTAATTAAATAAAATTTAAATTAAAGATTTATTCTCTAATTAATTTTTGAATCACGTGGTTCGTTTCTATTCAAGATTTTTTCTTTTTCAATCTGCTACTCCTTTATTTATTTTTTTTTTAGGGACAATCTAGTACTTCTTTTGTTGCTCCGTATTCTGCAACTGTAATTTTTTTTTTTTTTTAAATTCCGATGGTAGAACTCGATTATGGAGAAACCTATTAGATATTTCAGCAAACACGTTAAAGAAGCGAATCAACAGTTTCTAGGGGAAAAAAATCTTTGCAACCAAAAAAAGGTATGTGTTAAATTAGTATCTGTGTAATTAAAAAAAAAAAAACAAAAGAAAAAACAAAAAAGCTCCTGACTTTTTTTTTCCCCATAATACGATATGTATTGTAAAAAAATAAATAAAATAATAAAATAATAAAATAATAAAAAAACTTCCTCCATATACGTCAATCAAATATGCAGTGGCCGTATGAAAAATTTGAAAGAAATGTATTAAAAAAAAGTTATAACAAAATTAACCAAAAAAAAAAAAAGAATTTAAAAATAAAAATAAAACAAATTATATTTCATTATCGGATTTGAATTCCAAATATTAATTTATCCACCTCCAATAAAAATAATCTTTTAATTATTATTTAAAGTAAATTAATTGTTTAACATGTTATAACAAGTCATGAAAAATGTCACATCTCTAGTATAATTAATGTATGCTCTATTTTTTATAATTTTGTCTTGTAATCATCCATGCTTACAAAAGCACAGTAACCATTGAAAACTCTTCCTAAATATATAATATTGGTTTCGATATTGATATATATATATATATCTTTTCGATATCAACTAAAATAATGATGCTAATTACAATGTTATTCTTCTAATATTAGGTTGGCCACAGAATCATTCTTAGGGTATGTTTGGAGCTTGTGTTCAAACACAAATTTTTCAACTCAGTTTTTGTCTTTTTCTGAAAAAGCTTTTTGTCTTTTTTAAAAAGTCAACAAAAATTACTATTGAAACTTAAAATTTCCAACTTAAACTCATTCACCAAACAGACCCTTAATATAAAGTTTGCACCTCATTCATCATTACTTGCTCAATTTTTTGAAATTTCCAACTTAAACACTCATTTTAACCTCAACTTGAAAGCAAGCTAAATTTTTTTGAAAATACATCCTAACTTTAGGCTCCGTTTGGTAAGATTTAGAATAAAAGAAAATAAAAGAAAAATAAAATCATTATGGGAAGAAAATTTTATAAATAAACAAAAGATTTTAATTTTCTCTTTTTGTTGTTTGGTATTAGAAGATGAAAAGAAAAATTACCATTAGAATGATTACTAATATATCCTAATCTTATCAATCATATTTTTGGCAAAAAATTTGATGGACAAGAAGGATAATTGTGCGATTTTATTTATTTATATTGACATCACCTAGATTTTTTCCTCATAAATTTTAATGGCATGTTTACTTATCAGGAGTAGGGAATAGGAGTGGAGAATGAGAGTCAATTCCTTATTTACTTACTTATTTTTTTCTGGAATGAGAGTGAGAATGGTGGGTCTCATACCAATTTAGGATTGAGAAATGGGATTGAGAATCTCATGCCTCCTTCTGGATTACGACTTTCATTCTCACTATTAACATTAAATTATCATTTTATCCTTAGTTTATTTACAAAAAATTGTATTAAAAAATAATAACAATATATATTAATTATGTTTATTAACCAAATATAATATATTTTTATTAACTTAATATTATTATATAACTATTCTAATTATTATTAACGTTATTAAAATAAATAAAGAACTTTTTTAATCATAATATTTTATTATGTTTTTATTTTTATATTTTTAATATTTTACTTATTTTAAATTATTTTTACTCGTTTTTTTTAATAAAAAATAATATTATTTTATTTTATTATCTTAATATTTATTTTATTTTTAATTGATAATATAATAATAAATTAAAAAAATTAATTATTTTTTAATTTTTAAAAATATAATAAATAAAGAGATATATAAGTAAATTTACATGATTGGCACCTCATGTTATTGTTATGTCTGCTATCATCATCTCTTTTTTTTTTTTTTTACTCTCTTATGGGCATTTGTGAGAATAAAACGCTAGTTGCGACGAGCCCTAAGAGAACCCTGCCATCCGACAACGAGCCTTAGGAGAGAGAGCCACAGCCATCGAGCTGATGCCACTGAGCCGCTAGCCAGCCGTTCTCTCGTGATTCGTGCGTCATAGGCCGCAGCTGTCCCGCTTGCCTGGCTGCAACCAATGGGATTCCTGCACTGGGGTCCACATCATGACCTTTTTTGGGCCAATTGGCTGCAATTTCTAATAGTTGGGTCCACAAAATTATTCTATATCATGATGAATTGTTCAGATATTTTTCCTGAGTTAGATTACATTCAAGTTTCAGGCGACCCATGCGATGCACATTCTCTGAATGTCCTTGGATAAGGGAGCCAACCAATCAACAATCCCTAAACACTGGTCACTATTCACCCCTCTGCACCCCAAAAAAAAGGTCATTAGTGATAAGGAGATGACAAGTACGAGAACATAGAATGTTGATCTTATTTCAATTCTAAAGGAATATAGTCAAAGGTTAAGTTTAATTTTAACAAGTTAAATTGGGTTGTAAAGCTTGTATGTCAAATTATTTAACTTTCCTTATTTGTTAGGAATGATTCTGTAGATAATGGTTGATAATAAAGCTAATTTAACTATTTTATTTTATTTTTCCTTTTCTAGTTGTAGGAGTGATTTAGGAATAACGAGTTTAATACCCGTGCGTTGCACGGGGAAGGAAGAAAAAACAAAAAAAAATGAGTATTATATAATAAAAGTAAGTAATTAAGATATAGATTATACAGGGAAGTAAGAAAAACAAAAATGAAAAAAATTGAGTATTATATAATAAAAGCAGTTAATTAAGATATAGATTATAATTACAGTAAATATATTTTTTTTAGTATTTGCTATTATAATATTAAAGTACATACATTCATATTTATAAGCGTAATTTTCTTGAAATAAAAAAGTTCAAATAGTAAATAAAATTAAAAAATCAAATGAATAACAAAATTGCGGGGTAAATTTAATTTAAAAAAAAAAAAACCAATTAAATTAACAAATAAACGTAAAAATGAATAGAGATTTTAAAAAATTTATTTCTAAAGATTGTAGATATAAATATAAAAGAAACTTATTGAACATTTTGTTTAAAAAAAAGAAGAAAAAAATAAAAGCAGTCAAAGAAAAAAAAATATCAGATATTAAAATAAAATATTATTAAAAAATCAAAAAGAATAAATAAAATTAAAAACTTTTAAACTTAAATAGTCAAAAAAATTTAATAACTTAAGTAATTTATTAAATGTAAACAAAATTAAATAAATGAATAAATAAAACTAGAAATGGATTAAATATTTTTAAAAATTTTAATTTTAAATAATAATATTAATATATGACATAAATAATAATTTAGCTATAATAATTATAAATATACATTTTTGATAATTACGTTTCAGTAGAAAAATTATTTATTGATTTTTAATTTTATTATAATTTTATAGACCTTTTTATATTTTGAAATTTCTGTAAATTATTATTTAATTTCAAATTTTTTAGTTTGTTTGTTTATTTTGAATATTATAATTTAATTGTATTAATTTATTCTTTAAATATATTATTCTATTTGTTTTGGTTAAATTTTTATTAAATCAATAATTTAAAATTTTTAAATATTATTTAACATATATAATTTTTTTTATAATTGGAAATAATTTAATAAAATATAATTTTTTTATCTTATGGTTTTTTTTCTATATTTATTTTTTAAAAATTGATTTTAATGTGGATATAGATATTTTTTACTTTCTCTCTCTCTAATGACCGGATTTCTCTTTCTCTTTCTCTCTCTCTCTCTCTCTAATGGCCGGATAATGCCAAAAGGGCAAAATCAGTAAGTCACTGTGCATCCGGTAAAAAGCAGGGAAATTTGAAGGGTAAAAGCGTTATTTTACCGTAGAGTTAACCGTGCGGAACTGTAGCAAAACCGGAAAAAAAAAAAAAAAAACAAAACAAAACAAAACAAAAGTACTATAGCACACTGTTCATTGAACATTAAAAAGTGTGCGGTACTGTAGCAAACCGAAAAAAAAGAAACAATCAAAAAACAAAAAACAAAATTTATTGTAGCGTTTTGTTCACTGAACAGTAAAAGTGGACACTCTTTTAGTATATTAAGTAATATGTTAGTTTCCTGATTTGTTTTCCTTTTGGAATTAATCCGAATTTATTAGAAAATAATTTAGGAAAACCATATTTGTATTCAACAGCCTATAAAAAGGCATGTTTTGAAGCTAATAAGAAGTTTTGGAATTCAGAAATGTGAGAGAATTTTCTCTTTGGTTCTTTGACGAACCATTTGAACTTATCAGAATTTTCCGTGGCGTTCACTATCGACTTATCAAACGGTTCTCCACCACCGTTTGTGGCGTCTACGACAATACCAAGGTTCTTGTTTGCGGGTTGGCATTGGGTCGCGGTCTTCTATACCAAGGTTCGTATCACGACTCAAGCAACGGATCGTGGTTTCCATCCCAATCGAACCTGTGCATAGAGACGATCTTGGAGACTTCTTATATTACGGGTTTCGTCACAAGTTGGCGTGGTTCGTATCATTGGTATTAGAGCTTCGATTCTAGTATCAGGTTTATCAATCCTTTAAAATTTTTTTTTCTTTCGAATCCTAGTTTATCTCAATTTCTAATTTAAAAAAAATTCAAAAAAAAATTTTGAATTAACAAAAGCATCAAAAAAATAATAATAAAAAATAGTAGAAGAAAAAAACATCGTTGCAAATGCCCTTTTTCGCAGGTGATGAACTTTGATTTGAGGACAAATCATTTTCAAGAGGAGGGGAATGATGAGGACATGACAAGCACAAGAGCATGGAATGTTGATCCTATTTCAGTTCTAGAAGAATGTAGCCAAAGGCTAAGTTTAATTTTAGCAAGTTAAGTTGGGTTGTAAAGCTTGCATGTCAAATTATTTAACTTTCCTTATTTGTTAGGAGTGATTCTGTAGGTAATGGCTGATAATAAAACCAATTTAAATATTTTATTTTATTGTTCCTTTTCTAGTTGTAGGAGTGATTTAGGAATATTATGTTAGTTTCCTGATTTGTTTTCCTTTTGGAATTAAATCCGAATTTATTAGAGAATAATTTAGGAAAACCATATTTGTATTCAGTAGCCTATAAAAAGGCATGTTTTGAAGCAAATGAGAAGTTTTGGAATTCAGAAATGTGAGAGAATTTTCTCTTTGGTTCTTTGACGAACCATTTGAACTTATCAGAATTTTCCGTGGCGTTCACTATTGACTTATCAAACGGTTCTCCATCACCATTTGTGGCATCTACGACAATACCAAGGTTCTTGTTTGTGGGTTGGCATTGGGTCGCGGTCTTCTATACCAAGGTTCGTGTCACGACTCAAGCAACGGGTCGTGGTTTCCATCCCAATCGAACCTGTGCATAGAGACAATCTTGGAGACTTCTTAGATTACGGGTTTCGTCACAAATTGACGTGGTTCGTATCAATTAGATTGCTATCAATAAGTGCACCATGTTCACCAGATAGATCAATTACAAAAACTTTCAAATATATATATATATATATATATGAACCTTATTTAATTATAATTTTTAAATAATTATTAATTAAAAAAAATGGTGCACATTTAAAAAAAAAAAGTGATTTCGCACCTGTAGTGGTATATGAGATTTTGTAGTTTCAACCTTTGTAAAAAGGGAAAACTTATAATAAGAGCTATATTTTCATTATATCCATCAATACTAACTAGTTACTGTTTTAGTTTTTTCAACATAAACACTCATATATTAACTCATCCTTAAAAAATTAATCTAATAACTAAAATAATGGTATATATATAAGTAATAAAAGCTAATATATCAACAGTATTGTTTAACTTCATTTTTGATTGGGGTTAATTGCAACCGGTTTTAAAATTTGAAAGATTAATGGTCAAAATTTGAAATTTAGGAAATAATTGTCAAAAAAAGAACCAAAAAAAATAAAGGAAAAAGAGAGAGAAAACTGAGAATGGACTAGAAAGTTCAAAATGGCTGCTTCACATAGAACTAAAAACCTAGTCAAAACACGAAAGATACAGAGAGATTCCAAAACTTTTTTGACTTGGGAACAAATTGACTAGTCCACCTCCTAACTTGGACTATGGAATGGAAAGTTAAAAATGGCGGCTTCACAAGTCGAAAATGAGTAAACGAAATTATAAAATAAAAGAAAACGTACGGTTTCAAAAAACTGGCCCTCCTAAAAAAATAATTAACATGACGTGCCAAACACGCGACCTTAATGTTAAAGTTGAAGAAATCCTAAGAACGATAACGACCGTTTTCAACTTCGTACGTAGTTTGAAGCAGTCAATATTGAATCCAAAGGCAAAATACATGAGAAAAACTTTGCAGAACTTAAGGGGTATTTGGTGTAATGATTTGAGTTGAGATTTTTAAGTTTAAATAATAATTTTTATTGACTTTTTCAGAAAAGATAAAAAACTTTTTTAGAAAAAGACAAAAAAAAAATACAGTTTAACTTGAGTTGAGTTGGTGTGCCAAACACCCCCTAAAACTGTGTTTGGTTTGAGTGAAAAATGGAAGAAAAGAAAACAATATGAGGGACTTTGTTATGAAAATTAATAACTTGGGGTGTTTGGTTTGATAGAAATTTGAATGAAAAGAAAAATTAGGAGGAAAATTTAATAAATAAAATTAAAATAAGTATGATTATATACAAAAGATAACTATACCTTGTTTCCTTTTATTTTTTAGATGAGTCAGCTGAAAATGTTTGGATTTCTATTGGAGGATGATGCTGCTGAGGGCTGAAATAATAATAAATATACTTTTATGTTAGTTTGTAATTTATGAATATATATGTTGAGTAAGGAAATTAAAATTTTTTTGAAATAAATAGTGAATAGTAATGTACTTTGATTCAACTTCTTCAATTATGGGTTGGGTGAAACATAAGTTTTTTTTTTTTTTTTTTTTTTTTTTTTTTTTTTTTTTTTTTTTTTTTGCATTCTGACTGTGGTGTCTCTAGGTCCAAAGATACTAGTAGTGGTGAGATGGCTTTGGGGGATTCATTTGGTGGTATAAGCAATAACATTGGTTGTTCATTACCGTCAAAGTTTTTACAACTATTGCGTCAATAAAAGCACCTCTTGGATGAAATTGAATCATAAATATTTTTTACATAACTTTAAATTAATCGAAGAGAGGGGGAAAGATGTTTAGATTAGTGTATCCATCTTAAATTGTCAATATGGAGCAAAGTTTATTCATCAGTGATTTGACAATTTTTCCAAACATGACAATATTCATCCCGCATGTACTGTCCTCGATTCGAGTATTGATTTTGTACCTATTATAAATATTTAATTTTTATTTAATTTTTTACTGTTTAGGAATTTTTTTAAAAAATTATAATAAAGGTAAATAATATTACAAGCTGATTGGCATTGTCGTTAAATATGCATGGGTATCGCACCACTATAAAGTTCCTGATTATTTGACTTTTCTGCAGCAACGTGGATAGGTATTGTAGAACCAACCTTGTCGTGCATCAAGTTCAGTGATGCTTGTTTTTGCAGTAAATTTTGTGTCCTGTTATTTGAATAAAGAATGTTTAATAAAATATATTTTATCATTAGGGTGTAATAAAATGAATACTTACCTGATTTTGATATAGATCTAAGGTTTGAAGTTCCGCTATCATAATTCATAGTCTTTTGTTCTTCCAATGATTGTGGTTTTTTTTTTGTTCTGCAGCAATAAAGTCTATTCCTTAAATAGAATGACTAAACCTATAAATAGATAATATATTAAACAAAGTAAATTTTTTAAGAAAATTATAAAATATAAATAATTGTAATATTCTCGCAATAAATATTTATAATACCTTTTTAATTTTCTTTGATTCAGTGATGTCAGGATCAAAATAATATAAGGTTCTAGAAGTACTTGCTACGTAAAGTTTACCTGTATATTTATATTTATTAAAACTCAAGATCAAAAATGTTTATTATTATTATTTAAGATAAATTTGTATTATTTTTTATTGTATATATACTTACTAAGATATTGTTTGGCTGTCGTGGTTTTGAAGGCGATCACAACTGATTCGGACATTCTTTGAACTGCATTTTTATCAAACTTTTCTCCAATTTCTCCCCCAAAGAGTTATGTTAAGTGATTCTTCTCTGTGATATATAATAAATTTAAATTAATAATTGATTGTCAATATAGTGAAAATATGTTTATAATGACATGTATAGTTACCTGATATCCTAAATTATTAGATTTTGTCTTTTGACCAGTCTGTCACCTATACTGGATTCTTCAATACCTTTGACAGATACGAGACGACCAATGACATCTAATATAATACCATAAGTAATGTTATTATTTATTGATATTAATATTATAAATTTATAATTTTTTTAGTTAATAAATGTAGATATTATGTATTATTTATCTGAAAGAAGGTCATTGATATCAATTATTGATGTTAATTGGTCGTACATCACGAAATTAATTTTGTATTGAGGTATTTTGGGAATATCTTCTTTGACTTCTTTGAAAATTGTGGACCGTGCTAATTGTAACATTGCTCTGTGCAAAACAATTTTATATATTTATTTGTTATTTGTAAAGAAGAAGTTGTTGATTTCATAGATGTTGCCCACTTATATTTTGTTTGTTATGAAATCAGCATCTTTTGCACGAACGAACACATGTATTGCTTCATCCTAAAAAATATATATATTAATATATTATTTCTTATATATTTATTAGTAATGTAAATTATTTATTGTCAATGAATATAATTTTCATAAAAAATAAATTCAATTACTTGTTCGTCTACTAATAAGTAGTCAACGCTTATTAGACTACCGGTATTGTAATCTGTGTTCCTCCATAAACGGTAAACATGGGCACAGATAGTCTGATGTCTTTCTCCTGGTTTTAGTACTCGTAGTATGCTGAACATTTTCTATAAATAACAGAGATATATAAATACATTTGTTTAAGAATCTATTAATTGAATTCAAAATTTAAAAATTATGATAATAATTTAATAATATAATTATTGAAAAAAAAATTATTTTTGTCAAAGATTTTTTTTTCTAACGGATTATTAATTTTGATTAATATTATGTAGTATTTTTTTGTAGATGATATTTTTAATATGATTTGGATATTTATTAATTGAATCGTGTATTAAAATATGTCAATCTTTTGGTGATATTACTCTTGATAATGTAACATATAATTATCCATGATTAAAAATTTCATCTTCTAAGTAGAGTCCAACTTTATTTAATGATTGACCTTGAATTTTATTTATTGTCATAGCATAACATATTTTTAAAGAGAATTGTTGTCTTTTTAACACAAAAGGCTATTTAGATTCATTTATTATCATTTCTATTCTTGGTATATAAACTTTTTCATTTATGTCATCAGAATTAATAATACAGTCTTCAACAATTCTATTTGTTAATTGTGTTATAATAAGTCTTGTACCATTGTAAAATCCCATTTAACACAAAAGGCTATTTAGATTCATTTATTATCATTTCTATTCTTGGTATATAAACTTTTTCATTTATGTCATCAGAATTAATAATACAGTTTTCAACAATTCTATTTGTTAATTGTGTTATAATAAGTCTTGTACCATTGTAAAATCCCATTGATTGGTAGATTTCGCACCAACATGACATGAACTCTAACTTTTAATTCTAATTCATGCAGAAGTAGTCCATTAAAATTAAGTGTTTGTAAAAATTCAAGATGATATATAAGATTTAGTTTATCAAGATTTCCAGATAATGAAATAATAGTATCACAACTATAATAAATTTTTGTTTTTATTGATACTAAAGATAATAGATATTTATTTGTTTCATCAGTTATTTTATTTCTGGGTGTTACAATTGCTCGTTGTTTTAAATAATCATTCTTATCAAAATTATTATATAAATTTTCATATATTGTGGTAGAAATATATTGAATAGAATTTTTATTATATGGTATTATATATTTTTCAGGTATTTTAATCCAAGTAGCATCTTCATTTTCAGTTTCTCTTATTCCACTTTTTGTTCCATTACCGACACTTAAAATCCATTCAGAGAAGTTTGTAATTTCTATTTGTTCGTCAATACAGTATAGCTTTTTTAATCGCATGTTTTCTATCAAGGTAAGTATACGGAAATATGGCCAAAGATAAGAATTGTTTATAGTTACATCAATTATATTTTCTTTTGCTCCGTTTGGAATAATTGGTAATATTTGTCTGAAGTCACTGCCTAATATGACTGTCATTCCTCCAAAAGGACAATCAAAGTCATTCATTAAGTCTTGCATTGTTTTATCTAAAATTTCAAAACAATATTTATTTGTCATATGTGCTTTATCTCATAAAATTAATGTTGTTTTATCAATTAATTTCGCTAGTTGAGTGGATTTTTTAATTTGGCATGTTGAAAATTTGTCAATTGAAAGTGGTATGTGAAATCTTGAATGTATAGTTCGGTTTTTTGGTAATAATAACGACGCCATGCCAGATGATGCTACAACTAATATAATTTCACCGTTTGATCTAATTTTACTAATAATTGTGTTTCATAAATATATTTTTCCAGTACTGCCATAACCATACTAATTTCCATCCATTTTATTAATGTTGTTTTTTGAATCAGTGGTTGTCGTATTATATTTTGTAGTTGTTGATTTTTATGAAATGTAATATTTTGCATATTTGGTAAATGAATTGAAAGGCATTGAATAGCAAGATTTCTATAGTTGATTGAATATTCGAATATTTTCCAAATTGCTTCATAGGGTGTAATATATCGACAGTTAAGATAAACTCTTATTTCATTGACTTTTTTATAACTTGTTCTTTCGTTATTTTCAGTAATAGCATTATCTTCAATAACAGCTCTTATTCTATCTGGACCTTTTGTTAAGCATTTAAATAAATATTTAATAAACCTAGATTGAGAACATATTTCGACATTAATATGTGCAGAATATTTTACACATAAAGTTTGGTTATAAGGAACAATGTATCTATTGTCACGTTTAATTCCTTCTTTAATAACATTGAAATCTGTATCTCTGTAATGATAATTTACAAAATCATTTTCTTCTATAGTTGTTTCATTTTTTATTTGTTTTATAAATTTTTCTGAACATTTTGAATATTTCATGCATGGTGCAGATGTCTTTACATATCCACATGGTCCATATATCATATATTCAATTAAAATTTTATAACCTAAAGCATCTATTATTGGGTCTGGAGTTCTATAGAAATAAATTTATCTATTTGTATTGGATCATGGAATTTATGTTCAGGATGTAACCAAAATAACATATGACAATGAGGTAAATCATGTCTTTGAAATTCTACATTGTATAAATCTAAAGTCAAATAAAAAGAAAAAAGTAGTGTTAGGTTTTTGTTTTTTTAAATAAAAGATTATAATAATTATATATTTATTTTTTTGTTATATAAAATAAATTGACTCACCTGCTATTATGGGTCCAAAAATGAGTCCTGATTTTATCGTATTTAATATATGTTCTAATTTAATTTTAAATATTCCACTTACGATATCTGGTCAATCTTTAGTTTTTTGTCCTGGAATTATAGATAAAGCTCTTTTAATTTCTGCCCATTTAGGATTACATATATATGTTAGAAATATATCAGGATTTTCACGATGTCTACAAATTGTCATTACATCTTGATAATTTTAAATCATATATCTTGGACTTCCTGTATAGGATGATGATAAAATAATTTTTTTTTCAAGTGCTTGTGCATATGTATCGCCTCTAATTATAGCATCTTAAATACCTTTATATATTTCAGATCTTAAATTGTTTTGATTCTGTTTAACATAATTTAGACGATCTTCTTCAATAGAATCATAAATATTTACAATATGTTAAAAAAGTCGACCAGATCTAAATAATATATTTCCTTACTGTCTTCGTTGTTGGAGTTAAAAAGCATAAAATGATCTTATTCATATTCGATGTCTACGTGGTTGTTTACCAGTAAAATTTGAATTACATCCTATATCGATTATATATCCATCTTCTCCATAGGGAAATAATAATAGATATTGTAATGCCTTATAAGATGGATGAAGTTTATTGATTCTTTGTAGTTCTCCAGTTTGACAATGAATGATAATATCTCTTCCATCTTCATGTTGACCAATATCTCCAACAATTAAAGTACCTATATCTGTTGAAGTTGGAAGATCATGTTGTGCACTATCTCTTTGTTGTCTTCCTATTAATCTCAATTTCATTGATGGTACCTTATTATTTTTTTAAGTATCTTTGACAGTTCTAAAAAGTTGTACTAATTTATTTGTTTTATCTAACATTGTAATTAATTTTTGAACTATTATCTAATTTAAATTATTATTATTTGGAAGTATAGCTATTCTGTTTTGAATTTCGTTTTTGTATCACAAATATATAGTTGTGTAAATTTTAGAGGATTATTATTAGTTGGAAGTAAATATCCAATTAGATGATGTATTTGATCACTGATTTTGAAAATATATGGTGCTAATGAATTATTAATATCTGATTGAATATTTGCTCCAAATGAAGTAAAAGCAAACATAGAATTATAAACTCTAATATTTTTTTCTAAAATTTGCACTTAATAGTCCTCCATAATAATAATTCAATAGTTGATCTAAAATTGGTGGAGTTTTCTTATTTAAAGGTATATTAACTTTTCCATTTTGACAACATAGAAAAAATCTTGGTGGATATGTATTTCGTGTTTGTTCATTTTTTCAAAATAACGCTCCACAATGTTGACATGTACAATTACGATCTCCAATGTCAATATATTCGTCATTTGAACCTAAGTTAAGAATTTATAAGAAAAATAAAAAGAAAATCATAAATTATCAATAGAAATTTTTATTTAAATTAATAATTAGTAAAAATAGGAAAAAAAAAATTTAAGATTTAGAATTTACTTTTTTCAATTGATGAGTAGTTGTAGACATCAAAAGTTTAGCTTGTTGTTCTTTTGTTTGTGTTGAAAGATGGAGATAATTGAATGAATCTAGTTTGATAACCATGTATAATTTATGCATTTAATTATTCAAACTGGTTTTTCGAAGACTGCAAGTTTGCGGACGTAGATGCTTCATTATTGTTCATATCATTTTGTTTTTTTTTTTTTTGACGTTATGAACGTCTCGAGTAATTAATATTTTTGTGAGAATTTCTTTTCATTCTGATCATTTATATATTTTGTATGAATAAAAAAGACAAAAATAAAATGTTAAAAATAGAAATTGTAAATACAAATGTAGGCAAAAAAATAAATAAACATTTTTCTTAATAAAACAAATGTAATGTTAAGATAAGGGAAAATATGATAACATACATAAATAAAATTAAAGTATTAATTGCAACGTTATGTTTGTTGTTTCAATAAAAAAACGGAAAAAAAATAAATAAATTTAACAATTTTAACAAATAAAAAAAACAAATTGATTTGATGTAAGACAAATAAGATGAAGATAATTTTTGTAATTAACAACTAAATGTAATAATTTATTACATATTGAAAATAAGTTATGTAATAAATATAATATGAAAGTGTCAAAAAAAAAAGTGTAGTTAGAGATATATATATATATATATATATATTCATAAAATTTACTTACGATTGAAGGAAATTTATTTTATTTTATTTTATTTTGTTATAGTTTTCATATGATATTTTAATCCTTTCTTTCTTTAAGTTTTTTAAGTTGTCATGATTTTAATCTTGTATTTTTATTATTTTTAAATCAGTTTCCTTTTCTCTGGATTTTTATAGAAAATTAATATCTTTATATATTCACATATTAAACGATTTATGTAGTTTTATTTTTTTGGTGGTACATAGTTAGTAAAAAAATTATTATTTTTTATTTCGAAAGTTAAGCATATATTTAATAGTTTTTTTTTTAAAGAAAATCATATTCATTATTTATATAGTAAATGAATTAATATAATCAAACAATATTACATATTATTAAATATAGTAATAATGTCAGAAGATCCCTTTTCTATTTTTTTTTTTAATGTATCTGAATTTAGATGGCATCTAATTTTTTTTAGTGTTAACTAATAATGAAGCACATATTTATTTGATATGGTATGTCTTTTTATGATTAGCAAATTATGTCCATGAAATTAAATAATAAATAAATTAATATATATGTATTCTTTTGTCAAGTAAGACAAAATGAAAGTAGTTAATTAATCAGTCACTAAAAATAGGCACTGAATTTTGTAAAATATTAGAGGCATTGAGAGAAAAATTTCTGTGTGATTGGCATGACAAATTCGAATTACATAATTTTTGTTCTTTTTTTTTTTTTTTTTTTGATGCCTATATCTTCATAACTATGCTTTCCTTACATTTATAAAATTGAATATTACAAAAAGAGTAAATCATATAACATGAATCATATAACATGTTTCATTTATGCAATTTTATCTTTTTTTAATGATAGATAATAATTAAATTATTATTTTTTATGGCATTTTATTTGTTTTAAATTAAAAATTATGCCTATGAATGGCATTATAAATAGATAAATATATATATATATATGCATTTAATATAATTAGTTAGCCAATATAGAGAAAGTTTCACTTATTTTTTTTAATAACAAAACCCTAAAAATACACCCTTTGGCAGCTACATGCGCAGGGGAGAAGCATGGGGCCCAACCCTCACGTTTGGAAGCCTTGATGCTCTCTAAAAGATTAATTGCGTTGACTTTTGTTGACCAACTTTGACCAAGTCCAAAAATGCTCCGTTTTCACTCCTTTTTTGATCCATTGACTCCAAATTACCTAGAAAACACAAACATAAATAAAAACCAAAGATAAACAAGAACAAACAAAGAAAACATAAAGACATTGATAATCAAAATATATAGAATTATGCACTTATCAGGGGGCTGGTGGTGGAAGGTCTTGTTGTGTGTGTGTGTGCGGCGGGGGGGGGGGGGGGGGGGGGGGGGGGGTGGGGGGAGAAGGCCATTTCCGGTAGGGGAGGTCGTGGGTCCAAGGCCGGTGGGTGCTAGGAGGTCACCGGAGGTGGGGGGTAGGGATGACGGTCCGGGGACTTCTCCAATTTTTTTTTTTTTTTTTTCACTTATTCGATAATACTATTTGGTGGTACAAATAATAACTCATATACACCCCCAATTCTTATGTCATCCGATAAAATCTTAATGACCTAAAAAGAAGCTCTACCAATCGTGATTCTCAAAGAGTCTTTATCACAGTCTTGCCCTATTATAATGGTATAAAAATAAAGAACTTTAAAATACACAATATATTATCTATATAAAAAAGGTCAAACTTACATGTTGACAAAGAAATGGTATATATTTGTATATTAATTTAAATCTAAAGGTATAAAAATATAAAACTTTTTAATACAATATAAAATTTATGAATAAAAGCAAAATATAAGATATAAAAATGTAAATAATCCTTTTATAATAAATATTTTATTACCAGTGTCAGGTTACTAGGTTAAGTTTTCAAGTTAATAGTTGGATCACAATAAATAGATAAATAAACATATATATATATATGTATATGTATAAGCATTTGTGGTGCTACCATTTTTATCTCAAACAATTAGGTAAATTACTAGATTATTCCCTAAACTTTTAACTTTGTGCAATTTTGATCCACGAACTTTTTTTCGTAGTTGAAATGCTCATAAACTTTTAAAGTATTGCTACAATAGTCTTTTATATTAATTTTTGGATAGAACCTGTTAGATAGTATCACTTTTTGACCAAAATTACTAACGTATTCCATTTAAAAAGTAATAGAAATGACCATTGTAGTAATATTTTAATACTCTATGGGCATTTCCTGTTCTTTTATTTTATAGCTAAAATGATCATAAACTATTAAAAAAATTATTACGGTAATTATTTTCGTTAATTTTTTTAACAGAATTCGTAGTTAGCACCATTTTTTGATCAAATTACTAATAGATTGTGTCCAGAAATTGATTGAAATGACTATTATAGTAACATTTTAAAAGTTTATGGGCATTTTAGTTACGAAAAAAATTTCATGGACTAAAGTTATACAAGATTAAAAGTTTAGAGACTAAATGAACAATTTACCCTAAACAATTAATATCCAAGTTTTGTGAAAATGGCCGATCACATCCTCCTCAAACGTTTCAATCCTCATTGACAGTGACAAATAACCTAGAATCTCTTCAATCTCATTTTTCACATGGTACAATTAGAGGGATATGGAGTTTGTATTCCACCACAACTTGGGACATTATTATTATTTGGGTTAATCTCATTTTTAGTCCTATAATCCTTACTTTTCCTAAATTAATCCTTTTGTTCACGTGGCAACTAAAACTCAAACTCGACCAAAAAAAGCCACATGAGAACCATGTATGGTTAGTGAGGGATAATTTATCATTTGACATGTTTTGGCATGACTTTAAGAGAGAAGTCATGTCCTTTTTCGGTCAAGATTTTAACAGTTTAAAGGATAAAATAACTTATTTAAAACAATTTGATAGGTCAAGAAAAACTTATTTTCGAACTTCTTAAAAGTCACAGACCAAAATAAAATTTGGCGTGCCCTTATTTTATTGGTGTGACTAGAATATCACTAGGCCAGTTGGATTAAATTAATAAAATAATATGCCAACCACCAGACCTTATCTGAACTCAGCCCTCAAGGAAGAAGACACTCCTGACCGTTTGATTTATCAGCCACTGATCAACATTGACAATAAAGCAACTCAACAACTCGAGTTTTATACTAAAATTTCAACAATTTTGATTTTTTCTAGAAAGTCATCGTCTTAGTTTTGATCGATTGGAGACACGAAAATAAGAGTCTTGAATCCCACTTTTTGGATGGATGTAAAGTTGATCTGGAAACTCCAAACGAGCATGTATTGAAATTGAAAGCTTGAAATTTTGACGACACTACACCATCTTCCGACTTCTTTGCGCATTTTAGATTTTTTTAAGTTGACCAGTGTGTCTGAGAGAGAGAGAGCGCGAGAGATGAAATCACTAGTACTTATCTACACGTAATATTCTTATAGTCTTGTGATTAGCCAAAAAAAATAAAAATAAAAATCAATAAATAATTCTTACAGATTTTGCAATTTGAAGGGGTTGGCCTACTTAGAAAACTGTTATAACAGATTGTAGGATGTTGATTTCCATTTGAATTGTTCGTTTCAATTTCGATTTGATTTTTTTCCCTACTATTATTTCGACTTTTTTTTTTACTGGGTAGTATTGTTTTTTGAACAAATTACACTTTTTTCCCCGGACTATTAGATCTTGTTACAAAATGCCCCTCGAACTTCAATTGTAACATTCTTTTCCTTTGAACTTTGAAAAAGTTTTGAAAATTTCCCCCTCAATTAAATTTTGACAAAAAAATACATCTAACACTCGTTGTAAGTATTAATTTGGGGTATTAAGTATAAATTATGAAATGACACACTTTAGCAGCACTACTGGCACCCGTTACTCTTATTAAATGTGAAATAACAAAGATACCTATAAGAGATAAATATGAGAAAAAAAAAATGACAATCAACCCTAAGTATTTGCTTTTTTACCTTAATTATAAGTGATTTACATTTAATGTCAACAACTCATACTTCAAACGAGTATAATGTGTATTTTTTTCTTCAAAAAATTAATTGAGAGGAAAATTTGCAAACCTTTACAAAGTTCAAGGCGAAAAAATGTTTGCAAATTAAAGTTCGGGAGTATTTTTTTATAATGCCTAAAATTCGGGGGAAATTTTTTAATTTGTCATTTTTTCTATAGCAATCTTCTCCTCCTTCCCACTTTACAACTTGAGTTTTAAAGACTCAATTTCTTAAAAGCAAACATTAAAATTTATATAAAAAAATAAAAAAAAATAAAAAAAATAAAAGAAGAGAAATTAGTATCATTTAATCCCTTATGATAAAATTTCTATTAAAAAAAAAAAAAAAAAAACCACATGTCCCCTATTTTTTATCAGTTTTAACAGAAATTATAACAGAGGGGGGTTTAAATGGAGCTAATTTAAATTCAACTAATGATGTATAAATTTTAAAACTCTTGAGTACAAAATTAGAACAACTTCAAAATTAAGAGGGTACATGCAGGAATATTCACCAATAATTGTGACTCTTAATTAACAAAGGCCTTACTTTGCCTCCTTGATTTTTTTTTTTTTTTTTTTTTTTTTTTGAGGGTTTGATTTTTCTTTTTTGAATATTTCGTTTAGTAAAAAAAAAATATAAAACTTTACAACTTTCAAGATAAGATGGTGATCTTTTGCATTGCTTAATTTTTACTACATTTTTTAAAATAAAGCCATAAACAATAATAGAAACAATGCTAAGCAAGACCATCTCCCGATACCCAAAAAAAAAAAAACAAAACAAAACAAAAAGGGCAAAAAACAAGAAATAAAAAAACAAAACAAAAAAACAAAAAAACAAAAAACAAAACAAAACAAAACAAAACAAAAAAAAAACAAAACAAAACAAACCATAATCTCATGCGATCCAATGGTTGGTCCGAATTGTCAGATCCATTGTCCATGAAGATGAAGTTGAAGTGGACTATCAAGCAAAATGCAAGCAGGGTTTCTCAAGATTCAGATTAGCGAACCGACAAACAATCCAAACTTCAATCTGATTAAGAAACTTTATAAATTATCCAATTGTAAATACCAAAAACAGTATTCAACAGTAATGAGCTCCTGCAAAAAAAAAAAACAAAACAAAACAAAACAAACAAACAAACAAAGTGCTAGTGAATTCCCTAAAACAAATAAAAGGAGATCATAGTAAAGCTCCCAGCATCGTTACTGCAAATGATAACAACTGTCTTTGCAGCGTAATGAACCTTCCGATTATTGGAGCCTCAAGAAGAAATTGTTTGGTGTTTAATTTTCAGCTCTTGATCAGCATCAACGTCAATAGAAATTGATTTGCCAATGTGAATTTTTCAACTTATCATATAGTCGAAGCTCATCAGTGATCCTATATCCCACTATCGGATGGTCACCTCCAAAAAGAAACTTCACGTAACATTACTCATCTCCCCATGTTGATGGACCACCCAAACCAACTTCAACTACAGGTAAGAGTTCTGTGACTGACGAGCCCTGGTGTTTCGCTTTCTTCCTCTTAGCAGGGAAGGCTACCACCACGCCACCCTGCCGACTTCATGGCTTGACTAGCATTGTCGATGTCCTTTTCCCCTCCGTACTCAGGATTTTCTGCACGGTTAGCAGCCAAAACTTAGCAAACGAAGCTTCGCCATCATCAATACCATCCAGTTCGCCTCTTTTCACTCCGCATATTTTCTTTAGTTTCTTTTCCACATCAGCATCATCCTCATCCTTGAAAGGACCTTTTCTCTTTTGAGGCTTCTTTTTCTTTACTTCACTTTTCTGTTTTGGGTTCTTCTCCAAAACGGAATCATTCTCAAGCTTTTCAGTTTTACTGTGACATGGTGGATGATGTTTGGATTTCTTTTCCTCGACTTTTTTCTCGTCCCCATTGGACAGAACTTCCAAGGCACTGTCAATTTTTTGCTGTTTTTTTCCTTTCGATTTCTTCTCCGTATTATCCCTTTCTTGACCCATGACAGGATCTTTAGAATCCTTTTTCTTGATGCGACCTCTCGGAAGATCCGTTTGGAATTTCTAGGTTTTTGTCACCAAGTGAAGAGTCCTGGACAATCTTGTCACCCTTCTCATTCTTGGCATATTTGTCTATTGGTTTCGCATTGAATACACGCAAGTTTGGCAACATTTTTCTTATCTACAATGAAATTGTAGTCATAGGAATCAACTTAAGATGGCAAAACAAAAATGAAAATAATAATAAAGAAAAAGAACGTAAGGGAACAAAGATGAAAATGACTAGCACCTTTTTCACTAATTTGTCGTTTGCAGCAATAGGGTTCCCTTGCAGATTAAGATTCCTCAGATTAGAAAATGAATTAAGGACCTGACATTTAACATAAAACACGATATAGTAAATTAATTTTCTTTTCAGCAATGAACACTTTGAAAAAAAAAAAAAAAAAAGGGACAGTTTCAGCTCCAAGTGACAACCTTAAGATCTGACCACCTTGTGATCACATTGTAACCTAAATCCAAATTTTGCAGGTCCTTATTTTTAACCAACTCAGTCGGGAGACTCTGAACAGAGCACACACCAAAACAACAAAAGTTAAAGACTTGATGAACAAAGCTGAAAACTTAACTTTAAAATAAATAAATAAATAAATAAGGCATGTACGAAAGATAAACTTTAAACAACTGATAGGAAACATTAATAGGAATAATCTTGTCAAAAAGTTATAAACTTGAGGAATCTAGAGTGTCTTGCTAAAGAAACTGCCTCAACGAAATACCTTGATATCATTGTGAGCAAGTCTAAGCTCTTTCACTTCGACACAGGAATTGAGTGAATTGCTTATATTATGAAGATGACAATAAGAAAGCGAAAGCTGGAACCAACAAAAAGTTCAAGGGCATTAGCATTTGCCAAACACAAATTGCCAACAGCAACACAGAACTAGTAGATCTGCGTACCTTCGTGATAGATTTAAAGCTTCAGTAGAGAATCACCAATTTCACCGATTGGGTTTCTGGAAAGAACTGTGGCAGAACCCCAAAATCAAGATATTTGACTTCAATTTAAACATCCCATAATCATGAGAAAAACAAAAATAATTTGCACAATCTTATACCATATCAGAGAAATAATAAAAGTATGCTTTGCTTGGAATAAGGAAATGGGGGTCAGATGAGACCTATAAATTGCTGAAAAATGATATTACAGATTGAAACTACAATAAGACAAGTCCGATGAGCTCAAGAGGAAAAGGAAGAGGAAAGAGAGGAAGGAACAGGGCACGAAGAGAAACTTTTCTCATCTTATG
This sequence comes from Ficus erecta, assembly GCA_008635985.1. Lineage (NCBI taxonomy): Eukaryota > Viridiplantae > Streptophyta > Magnoliopsida > Rosales > Moraceae > Ficus > Ficus erecta. The sequence continues at coordinate 86,993 of BKCH01000301.1, read as the reverse complement.
AGATTATGTTTGTCTACGTGTGATACTCTATACAGGTTTGATATAGAGGATACAGATCTTAAGTGAACAATGGGAGAAAGTAAAATTTTGGGTTGCTACTTGCCTGTCTAAGGACAAATATTTTTTGTGATCTCAATACATCAGATTTGCTTAGGGAGTGGAGTCTTTAAGTATTCTTTTATTTCGTTTTAGTAGGAAGACTTCCAGTCTTCTTTGTTAGTGTTCTTTGTGCTTCATGATGATTTTTCACTTAAGTTTTGTATCTTTCAACAAAAGAGAGAGAGAGAGAGAGAGAGAGATACAGGTTTGAATTATTAATAAAGGTCAAACCAAACTCTTTGCAGCATTTTTTGACCTAAAGGTCAAATGTATTTTGGCAAGGGTTGGATTTGGTCAAATCAATATTAAACCAGCATCGGCATAATGAGCCCATAGTTTTATGTTACACAATTGGATATTGAGAGGAGTTGTCTTTCTGTGAGGCGAGGCGTAACCTGTGCATTTTGAGGTGTAAACCAAAAATTTTTTAAACATGAAAATAAATAAATAAAGAAATAAATATATTTATAACAATTATGAATTTCATGTATTCTCAAATTCATAAGCCATGTGTCCTATAAACAAGAAGTTACAATTTTTCTTTTTTTTTTTTTTTTTTTTAATTATTTAACTAGAACATAACTAGAACATAAGGACAAGGGGGAGAGAGAGACTCTACACCAACATATAGAAATACAGGTAATTTCAATAGGTAACAGGAATTAAAAAATTAAAAGAGGAGAAGCAATAGTTCACCAGCTGGAAAGAAGAAGAGTTCTGCAACCAAAAGTTAGCAAGGTTTATGCTCAAAAGGTACTAAGGCGTAGCCCAAGTACCCGCCTTAGTGCTGAGAAGCATAAACCTCAATTCTAATATATATAGCCTCATCTTGAGGCAAGCCTCAAAAAGAGACATTTTAAACCATGAATGAGACCCACATAAACGTGTTTCACTTTAAGTACAATAAAGGATGTTACCAAAGGCACATAATTAAACATGTAGCTAAATATGGGGGATTGCAACTTTCTTTCTCAAAAAGTGATTAGGACAACTTGTTTACTCCGCCTTTGAGAATATGCACCCATTTTCCAACTCCCAAATCCAACTTCATTTAGTTAAATGTAGTGGGGGGAAGAGAGATTTAAGAAAGAGAAAAACAAGGCCTAAAGTCTAGGGTTCATAATTAAGCTAACTGACTAAACTACAATGCAAAACGTTGGTCTTTGAGGAGACTTGTAATCACTACAACGTGTAAACGAAGAATACATACCGAGAGTGTTCAAGTCTTTCATGTTATCAAGCCCGCAAATGGAACTAATCTCATTATCTACAAGCCAAGAGGGAGAAGAATTATCAGTGACAGCCAGTAAAAGGATAAATAACTGTAAAAATTGAATTCATTTTAAAACTTACCATTCAGAATTAATGCACGTAAACTCATAATCGATCTAACTTCTTCCATGGACTTAAGTTTGTTCTTGCCCGCATTCAAGACCTGTCTTACAGAAATGGAACCAAGTTTGTCACTCTACATACCCAAATTAATTCATAAACTTTAGCGCTTCCTTAATTATGGACGCAAATGTTAAATTAAAACAAAGGATATGTAGGGAAATGGCCCATTTTTAAGAATTGTTTAAATAAATGGTCCAAAATTTTGTTACCTTAAGAAAATGGCCTTTTTCTTAAAAATTAAACTTTTTTATTTTTTTTTTTATTTTTTTGATAAACATCTTAAAAACTAAACTGGCTAATAAATGATTGACCGATACCGTTTTGTGTTTTATTATGCTCATTGACTGACTAATCGGATTCGTCAATCAACATTTTAATGCCGCACTGCCATTTTCCTCAATTAAAAAAAATAGCAACTTAAAAAAAAATTATCCTAAAAGGAATATGAAAATTCAATCCAAATCATTGGCAGGAAAAAAAATATACAAGAACAAATATAAGAACTTACCGTGAGCTTAGAGAGCTCTTCGATTCCTTTCAAACTCTCCAATTTGTTTTCGGTAACCGACAACCACTTCAAATTCGTGCAGAACTTCAAACCCTAACAGACACAATCCCCCACTCAAAACAACACCAGAAAACACCTTTCTATGTCGAATGGAACAAACATAGAAAAGAAAGAAGAAGATGATGATGAAAATAAGAGAAATGCACCTCAAGAGAAGTGAGCTTATTGAGCCTGAGATCGAGCTTCGCTAAGTTCTTGAAGTTGGACAAGAAGGAGACGTCGGAGAGAGCTCGGTGGCTAAGGGTGAGAACTTCAATGGCGGAGGGGTCGCGAGTGTTGTTGTCCTTGAGGACCTGGTCGGAGGTCAAAGGAGCCATTGGAGTTGGTGCCAGCGAGAGAGGCGGCTTCTGCAAAACCCTAGCTCAAAGAATCGCCGTTTTCAATTCAGACAAGCGTTCGCGCCATGTTAAAGAGCGAAATTTGCGAAAACGACAAATTCAGGAAGAGGTAAATGCTCGTGGGGTTATTTTCACAATCGGTCTTTGACTTTTGAAAGAGAAAGGACGGTGAGAGGAAGGAATGAAGAGAATTTGTGGAAATTCTTTATGTTGTGTGGTAGGGGAGGGTAAAAGTAAAATGATAGATGATAATTATAAAGATAAATTACTTATTTAGTTTTTAAATTTTTAATTTTGTGTAATTTTGATTTTTAAACTTTTTTTATATATATATAGTTGAAATGTCTTTAAACTTTTAAAATATTACTATAATAGTTTTTTTCCATCAATTTGAACTCAATCTATTAGTAATTTGATAAAAAAAATGGTACTAACTACGGATTCCGTTAAAAAATTAACGAAAATGACTTTTATAACAACGTCTTTAATAATCTATGATCATTCTAGCTAAGAAAAAAAAGGACAGGAAATGTCCTAAACTATTAAAATGTTACTACAATAGTCATTTTTGTTACTTTTTAAATGAAATATATTAATAATTTAGTCAAAAGTGATGCTACCTAACGCATTCTGTCCAAAATTAACATAAAAAATTATTATAGTAACATTTTAAAAGTTTAGGGCTATTCTCGCTACAAAAAAATTTTCATGAACTAAAGTTCCACAAAATTAAAAATTCAAGGATCAACCTAGTAATTACCCTAATTATAAATCTAATCTTTATATTGTCTTTTTGTAAAATATTTTATTAATTCTAAATAGGATATAACAGTTTTTTTATGCTTAAAAGGAGGGAGAGCTTGCAAAATGTTGGGCCCAGAGTGAGATTTTCTTCCTCCACCTCTTGTCCTCTAACTCCCTCCACTATTCCCTCCATTCAAACGATGGAATGAGACTCTCCCTCCACCCCTCTTCCTCCCTCCAAACACTCTTAAGTTTACGCATGACATTATTTCAAACTTTTCTAGTGTTACAAAATGGTCTCTATAATAATATTTTATCAAAAACTAGATTGAAATTAAACACATTCACATTATATGAGATTTCATTAAAAGAAAATCGTAATTATAGATCTTTTTTAGGGAAACTGTAACTCCAAATTAACTCTATAACTCCAAAATTAAAATAAAGTTTGCTCTATATATCTTTGATTACAATACAGTTTGTTTCCAAAACATCCCTTATTGAGGTATAATTTCCTTTCAAAAAAAAAAACATTTAGTTACAACTTTACTTATAAATAAAACTTATATGATCAGAACATGCTTAATTTTTGCCTAACTTTTTACAAACCATTGATAGAGGGTGATGAAGACATGGCTAGCACAAGAGCATGTAATGCGGATCCTATTCAAGTTCCTATCGGACCAGTTACGGAGCTTGAGCAAAGAAGTTCAAAGATGTACACAACGGGCTGAGTCAAGAAGTTTGGACTCAAGCAAATTCGTGGGGACCCATTGAGCATGATCCTCATGTTCAACAAAGATGCATCAACATGATTCAAGTTCTAGAAGAATCCAACAAGGCTAAATTTAATTTTAGCAAGTTAAATTGGGATGTTTAGGAATATTCTTTTGGTCTGATTGTAAGGCTTGCATGCCAAGATATTTACTTTCCTTTATCTATTTAGGCATTTTTGGACTTTTCATGGGCGTAAATGGCTGATAATAAAGCCATTTAAAAACTTCCAACTTTCCTTTTCTTGTCAAGGGGTGAGATCAACCAATAAAAGGGCTGATTGTTTCCTTTTTTTTTCTTTTAGGCCAGTAAGAACTTTTAATTACCAGATTTTAGCCTTAATTAGGATAGCTATTTTATGAACCTTTTTGTAACATTCGGCCTATTAATAGCCGTATTTGTAATAGTGAAAGGGCATATCGTTATTCATTAATTGTGAGAGTATTTTCTCTTTGGTTATTTGAAGAACTATTCATACTTATCGGAATTTTCCGTGGCGTTCACCAACGACTTATCAATCAATCCTTCCATAATTGATTGTGCCATTTTCACCATACCAAGGTTCTTAAACTCCATATAGGTAACGAGTCGCGGTTCTTCCATTCGAACCTAAACGTAGAGACAATCTTAGAGACTTCTTAGATTACGGGTTTCATTACAAGTTGGCGTGGTTCGTATCGGATGGACCCTTGGCAAAATAATAGAAAAGTTCAGGTAAATGCAATATGTAAAATCAAAATTCAGAGGTCAACATGAGACATGGTGTATCATTTTATATGTACGTTAAACTTTTAGGTTATTTATGTTTTTGTACCATGTATTTTACTTTTATTCAGAAAGCGTATCATGTATATTGAACTTCTATATTTTATGGGCCTGTTTGGTGCACAAGTTGAGTTTGAGTTGAGTTGAAATTTTTAAGTTTGAATAGTAATTTTTATTGACTTTTTCAGAAAAGATAAATAACTTTTTTAGAAAAGACAAAAAACATGATGAAAAAAGTACAGTTTAGTTTGAGTGGAGATGGAGAACCAAATAGGCCCTATATGTTCATATTATGGTAGGTTCCAAATTAATTACCAAATTAAAACCTTGCTATAATTATGTCATTATTAAGGATAGAGTGAGCATGGATCATTCTTGCAGAGGATTGGTTCTAATTAATTCAATATCGACTCTACAATTTAAGACACTAAAACTAGACTCTTAATAGAGATGGTTTTTGATATTTAAACTAAATAAACAAAAAAATTAAAGAAATTAAAGAAAAAGTCAAGAATAATAAAAGATTTGTTAATGAATCATTCTCCACCACTAAACGAAGAATTACAATTGAAATAAGAATTTATCTCCAACTTTCTATTGAAACTACCAACCGTAGATAACAAGCTATGTTACCCCAATCTTTCCTTAGTTCGTCGTTAGGAAAAACAAGCTCTTCACCTAATTGCCTTCCCATTAAACAACCTCTCTAAATTTAATCCAATGGAAGCATTAAGATGAGAAAGATAGATTGATCTAAGAAACAAACACACAAATTTGGTTCATTTATCCTAGGTTATGTTTTACATGCAATTATACAAAAATATCCCATAATCAACAATCACAATTTGCTACTATTAATTAGAAAAACACGATGATTACGGATCAAGATTCCTAATCTAGCAATAGAAAATTTCAAGTCCTATTTAGTTGGCCACCCCAAATAAAACAAGAAAATAATCAGGAACTATTGATATAGAAGAACATAAACAATATCAATTGGAAAGTTGAAAAATAAAATCTAAATCATTTAATTAATAATCATATGTCTATTTGAAATCCCCCTTAATCATAGACAAACCTAATTAAACGTAACTGAAGAGAACAAGAAAATAAAAAGACGAGAACAAGCATTAATACAATGAACACCTCACTTTCCTTCTCACACCCCTCGACGATAACTCATTACTCGTCTCTAAGCACCTACCGAGCCGTTGGCCAACAAAGTATTCATCTAACATCCACCAAAATGGCCCACTTGTGCAGTAACAAGCCATGCAAAGAAAATCAGTTCTGATTTCAACCCCAAAGCCAAAATATCCAGTGAAGCTAGCATCGACTCATCATGAAATGTATTTTTCCTGCTGCTCTTGGAGAAGCCTTGCTGAAGATTTGGCATCCAGATACAGTGAAGTCACTTCCTCAAGATCCGCCTACAGATTAAACAAGGAGAGGCATAACTTTTTTTTTTTTCCTTTTTTGGTGCTTGAAATCTCAACTTTTAGGTAATGGAAATGTCTAATCAACTCAAATTCAAACACACAACTTTGAAAATGCAAGTTCATGAATACCTTGCAGATGTTGTCTCGCCCATTCATTTTGGCCACAATGCTGGCGGGAGATAAAAGTTGAACAGCATGTCTGAGGCCAAAAGAGAGAGAGAGAGAGACTGTTCAGTAAAAAGCAACCTAAAATATTAGCTAAAAAGATGAGAAAAATGAAAAATCTAAGTGAGACCTTAAAGATGATCTTTGCCCAATCTCCCCTAGGTAAGCCAAACTCTCCTCATCTACAACCAGTTCCTCTACCTGTGCACGTATGGCTAAAATCTAGCCCAAGAAACAAGCAAGAGAAATATCAGCAGTTTGGCTGTTGTCAACATAGTAGCAGAAACAGACTGTTTATTTACTCTTTTTTTTTTTTTTTTTCCTTCATACTATTTTGAGGGGGGGAGCGGGAGCAGACAACATTTTTTCAGGCCACAAAAGCACATAAAATTTGGCCTATACCTTTATCATCTCATCAGGACCATAAGTTTGTGTTCTGATAATCACCAGTCGGTCCAGCAAATCAACAGGTATTCCATGAGGACTAGTCATATCTGTCCCTCTGCAAGAGTCATTTCCACACTTCAGAAATTGAAAGCTCTATAAGATTCAAGGAATACCCTAGGCAACAAAATGCTAAAATAAGATTCTTGGTACAAAGGCATCAAGGGTCTTGACAAAAAGTGTTTTTAAGTACTATTGTCTCATCGATTATTGTTTAAAGAAAGGTCAATGGGATGATTTAGAGGACTACCACCAGTAGCAAGTAAAATAAAAAACCAAAATGTGAAGCTTATAAGGGCAGTGACTCAAACAATTTCTTATTAATTAAAATAAATAATTGCATAAAGTGGAACACTGAATTTCATCCAACACAAGTTGTTCAATGTCGTTGGACCTTCAAGATTGTGGCTGGAGCATAATCAAAACCCAGTTCCTTATATCCATACCTTACATTGCAAATCCCTCTGTTAGTGGCAAATATAACAATTGGAGACAATGAGCTCTCTAAAGCACGATTCAAGTACGAAAAGCACTCCATGTCCAACATGTGTACCTGTTATCAAAATATATATCTCATCTAAGAATTTCAAACATATAAAGGCATAAACAGAGTCTAATAAGTAACAGAACCTCGTCGATAAATAGAACTCCAGGGACAAGCTCTGCTACACCTTCATCAATATACCGGTTAACAACCTGCCACAAATGGGAAGATATTACTAAATTTTAAATTCATCGTCATGACTTTGACGCAAATACCAAGAGAAAAACTGTCCGAGCTGATACAACCACTGCATAGTATTTTATTCATAAAAGAAATTTAATTGGTTACGATAGATGGTAAATGTTAGGAACCGTCATTGATAAGCTTGAGAAGATTAGTGAGCAGATTAGTTTGGTTAGTGGGCTGTGAGGATCTAGTCGATAGAGGTTTTTCGTGTAACTGATTAGTGATTATTAGTAGCCATTAGTAGCTTGTTAGGGATGGGCAGTGTCAGAAATAGGAATTCAGTTAGGATTAGATTTTTTGTATTTCTCAATAATAGGAATCCGAGAATATCTTGGAAAGTTTAGGTTGTTTGTTTCCTATTTTCTCTTTAGTTAGTTCGAATATCTAGGGTACTAGTTCCCTACTTATTGATGTACGTTTTTCATACTCACTAAGATTCTCAAAATTTTCTCCCAAACTACAGGGTATAAGAGCCAGCGAGGCGTCTCTAACCCTAATGGCCAAATCAAATGTACCAAAGACGGCGATGACCGGAGTTGGCAGTTCTCCATCTTTCTCTGATGTGGTTTCTGGGAATTCCAAGGAGGCCGGCGATTCATCCAAAGCAACTAGTAGTGTTGATCATTTGTCATCAGGTTCTTCACTTCATATTACCATTCACAAGTTGAATGGCAAAAACTACTTAGAGTGGTCCCAATCAGTCAAACTAGCCATCGACGGCCGCGGAAAATTGGTTGTCTAACTGGAGAAGTCAAGAAGCCTACAACAACCGACCCAAGCTTTAAAGTCTGGCGTTTTGAAAACTCTCTTGTGACAGCATAGCTCTTCAAGTTGATGGACGCTGCAATCGCAAAATCAAATCTATTCCTTCCAACGGCAAAAGACGTGTGGGATTCGGTTAGGGAAACATATTCTGACTTGGAAAATTCCTCTCAGATATTTGAATTGAAGTAGAAACTCTGGCAATCCAAGCAAGGCAATCGTGAGGTTACTATCTATCAAAATGAAATGGTAACCTTATGGCAGGAACTGGATTAGGCTACAATGACGTCTGGGAGAATCCAAATGATTGTGCTCGGCATATGAAGCGTTCCTGACAGGTGTTAACCTAAGCTTGGATGAGGTGAAGGCCGAATTCTTAGCCGTAAGCCCCTTCCTTCCATCCGTAAAGCATTTTCTGAAGTCAGGCAGCAGGAGCGCAGGAAGCGGCATATGTTGGGAGACACTACTTCCAGCCTTAAAATGGATCCCAAAAGCTCTGCCTTCATCACGCAAAATTCCGACTCTAATGAAGACCGCAAAAAGAAGCCATGACCATTGAAAAAAACCGTGGCACACAAGGGAAACCTGCTAGAAGATTCAATGGAAACCACCTCATCTGAAGAAACGGTCCGATGGTTGTGTACTGCAAACCATGGCTAAGTCGTCTCGAGCATCACATTAATTCAAGCACCAATTCTTTCACTAAGGAATAGTTAAGAGCAACTGTACAATCTCTTTCAATCCTCACAATTCAAAGTTCGTTCCTCTTGTTCTTTAGCGCAACCAGGTAATTAACTAACTGCAGCGCTTTCCAATGTCAAACACAATTTTGATGTGTCTTGGATTATTGATTCTGGGACGGGTTGTTCAAAATTGTTTTCGTCTCATAGTCCGTGTGCAGGGAACAAGAAAATCAAAATTGCCGATGGTTCCCCTTTTGGCAATCACCAGAACAGGGTCAATCAATATTTCGTCCTCTCTCACTTTCAAAAATGTCCTTCATGTTCCTAATTTATCCTGTAATCTTTTGTCTGTCAGCAAACTTACTCATGAAAACAAGTGTCGCTAAATTTTCTTGTCGAGAGTTTCTAGAAATGGGCTCAAGGAGGACGATCGGCACTACTAGAGAATGTGAACTTTATTTCTTTGAAGATGGAATCGACACAACTAAATCAGTCCAACAAACATGTTTTGAGTCTATTTCGGTTTCTAGTGATAGGGAAATCAAGTTGTGGCACTATAGATTAGGCCACCCTAGTTTTCATTAATTGCGTATTTGTTTCTAAATTTGTTTATGAATAAAAATCCATCTTCTTTTCCATGTGAAATTTGTACTTTGGCGTAACACCACCGAGCTCCTTATCCTCCTACTATTTACAACCTTCTACACCTTTTTTGTTGATTCATAGTGGCGTTTGGGGTCCTTCATGAATTTCTTATATTTTCGGAAAAAAAAAAAAGGTTTCACTTTAATTGATGATCACACTAGAGTTAATTGGCTTTATTTGCTAGAAGAAAAATCGAAAGTAGAAGACATTTTTAAAAATTTTTACGCCGTAGTACAAACTCAATTTCAAGAGCAAATAAAGGTTTTTTGAAGTGACAACGGTAGGGAATATTTCAATACGTTTTTTGGAAAAAAAAAACTTCTAGAAAGGCATTATTCATCGAAGTTCGTGTATTGATACCCCACAACAAAATGGCGTAGCTGAAAGAAAAAATAAAGAGCTTTTAGAAGTTGCACGAGCTTTACTTTTTACGACCAATGTTCCAAAATATTTTTGGGGTGAAGCAATACTCATGGCTGCTCATTTAATCAATCGTACGCCTTAAAAAATCTTAAAATTTAAAACCCCCTTGAACATTTTTCAAGCCTTGTTCCCTACCTCTAGGATTACAACTTCTTTACCCTTAAAGATCTTTGGTTGTACTGTTTTTATTCGTGACAATGATAAAGGTCGTGGGAAGTTGGATCCTAGGGCTAGAAAATGTGTTTTTGTTGGATTTGCTCCACATAAGAAAGGATAGAAATGTCATGATCCCCTTTCAACACAATTATTTGTGACCATTGATGTTTCTTTTTTTGAAAATACTCCATACTTTCACTCTAATCTTCAGAAGGAGAAAGGTAAGGAAGATTCGATGGTAGTAGATATTTTTTACGATAATTTTTTTTAGCAAAATTTGAATTTGTTTCAAACAGATTTGGATTCATTTCAAACAACACAAGAATCGGTGTTTCTCCATCTAGATTCAGCAAAAGAATATCAGGTAGATTCGGTACCAACAAAAAATTCGGTGCCACAAATCACTCAAGGTTTTTCTGAAAAAAAAATTCAAATTTAGAAAACAATTTAGATTTTCAAGATGATTCAAATTTTGAGAAAAATTCTATTTAAAGATTCTGATTTTGAAAAAACCTCCACATACAATGAATCTAGTCAAGGGGATTCAAAAAATTCAAATTTTGGAGAAAATCGCACATACAATAAATCTGGTTAAAATATTAAAAATCTGATCAAATTAAATTTTTTTTTTTAAGCTGATTCTCGTCCTCAACAAACTGGAAAAAACCAATTCTCAATCTAAAGAAGATATCGTGGAAAAATCTGTAATGCCACAACAAGAGGAAAATCCTCCTAGTACTGAATTTAAAGAAAAATAGGTTTTAAAAAATATCTGTGGGCTGAATAATGAGAGGAAATATCCAAATTCGCTTCTACCTTTGGCCCCATCCATTGCTTCTCTACCTAACCTCACTTCTACCTTTGGCCCCATCCGAAAATCACAAAAAACCACCGGTAAGTCTCAAACCATTCCAAAAAAATCCTTAGTCACAATTTGATCTAGATGTTCCCATAGCTGTTAGGAAAGGTAGTAGGTCCTATACAAATCGTCCATGGTATCCAACGTCCAAATTTGTGTCCCATACAAATCTTTCGTCTTCTTTTCCTGCCTTCACTTCTCAACTTTCTTGTGTAGAGATTCCAAAGATAGTGCAAGATGCTCTAAAGGTTCGAGAATGGAAAGCGGCCGTACTTGAAGAAATGAGAGCACTTGAGAAGAATACCAAAGGGCAAGTCGACAGTTGGCTGTTAGTGGGTGTTCACTACCAAGTACAAGTATGATGGGACTTTGGATCGATACAAAGCAAGACTAATGGCTAAAGACTTCACACAAACCCATGATATCGACTATTCAGAGACTTTTGCGCCGGTGGCAAAACTAAATACCGTACGAGTGCTTTTGTCACTTGCAGCAAATCTCGATTGGCCATTGCAATAGCTAGATGTAAAGAACGCCTTCTTGAACGGAGATCTAGTAGAGGAAGTTTACATAGATCCTCCTCCGGGCTTTCAACAAAGGTTTGGATCAACAGTGTTTAAGCTCAAAAAATCCTTATATGGCCTTAAACAGTCACCGAGGGCTAGGTTCAAGAAATTCATCCGATCAGTGAAGAAGCAAGACTACACTCAAGCTCAAACTGATCACACCATGTTCATCAAGCATTCAAGAGATGGTAGAGTAACAGTATTGATTGTCTATGTGGATGACATCAGACTCACAGAAGATGATTTACGAGAGATGAATCGGTTGAAGGCTAGTCTAGCGTCAGAGTTCGAAATTAAGGATCTAGGATCACTCAAGTATTTCCTTGGAATGGAAGTTGCTCGATCCAAGAAAGGTATTGGTCTTGCAACAGAAATATGTCCTAGGCCTTCTCAAGGAGACAGGGATGTGTGGCTGTAAACCGGCAAATACGCCAATTGATTCAAACAAGAAACTCAAAGAGAGCAAGCAGGGAGAATCGGTGGACGCGGGTCAATATCAATGATTGGTACGTAAGTTAATTTACTTGTCACAAACACGGCCCAACATCGGTTTTGCAGTTAGTTTGGTAAGCCAATTTATGCATGCCCCATGTAAAGAACATCTTGAAGCTACCTACAAGATATTGAGTTACTTGAAGAATTCTCCAGGAAAGGGCTTCCTATTTAAGAGAGGCAGACAGAAGACTATTGAAGCCTACACGGATGCAGAATGGGCAGGTTCCGTAATGGATAGAAAATCGACCTCCGGATACTGCACTTATGTATGGGGAAACCTAGTTACATGGAGGAGCAAGAAACAATATGTTGTAGCCCGTAGTAGCGCCGAAGCAGAGTATCAAGCAATGGCTAACGGAGTATGTGAAATCTTATGGATTCAATGGATTCTAGAAGAATTGAAGCAACTAGTAAAGGGTCCAATGAAGCTATACTGTAACTACAAAGCAGCTATAAGCATTGCACACAGCCCTGTTCAACACGACCGAACCAAGCATGTTGAGATTGATAGGCACTTCATCAAAGAAAAACTAGAGGCATGAATTATTTGCATGCCGTTTATCCTTACCACGCAACAAACCGTGGATATCCTTACTAAAAGGCTGTTCAAACCTAACTTCGAACTTCTTATTAACAAGTTAGGCATGAAAGACATCCATGCTCCAACTTATGGGGGAGTGTCGGAAATAGGAATTCGATTAGGATTAGATTTTTTGTATGTCTCAATAATAGGAATCCGAGACTATCTTGGGAAGTTTAGGTTGTTTGTTTCCTATTTTTTCTCTTTAGTTAGTTCAGGTATATAGGGTACTAGTTCCCTATTTATTGATGTAAGTTTTCATATTCAATAAGATTCTCGATATTTTTATTCTCCAAAACTACAGGTAGTATAAAAGGGGATGAGGGCTGTTCGGAGGAGATAGGTATTCTGTTATTGAGTGTTTGGCTGAGGCCTTTGGGGAAGAAAGAAGGTCCTCGAATTTCTCCATCATCTTCATATTTTATATTTTCCTTCCATTGTTATATTCCCTTTTGATTCAATAAAATGTCCAAATTAGAGGGGTTCCTAATAGTAAAACCCTTATAGTAGTTCCAATAAAGTAGAATAAAGAAAGAAAAATTCAGAAGTTGAATAAGAAATTAAAGCCATAATACATACAGAAACGAATGAACAAGTTCCGTAAAATAGCTTATAATTGGAAAATGGGAAAAAATGGAACTTCCAAGATCAATGACTTCAGAAAACTTATATTCACCCGAAACGGAGAGAACTTTATCCTTAAAAGTCAAATGATGTAACATTTTAGAAACAACAAATTAGCAAAGGAATTACAACCCCTCATGCCATTCAGTGTCCTACATTCTTTTTTTAAATTGCTAATATACTTGCCACTAAAGAGCCATTGTCAAATAAAGGAAAGAGAAAAAAGATCAACTACGCCTCCGTTTGGTAAGTTAGTTGAAGATGAAATTTTTAAGTTGAAGTTGGTTGACTTTTCAAAAATTAATTATAAATTTTATTGACTTTTCAGAAAAAGACAAAAATTAAGATGGAAAAGTATAGTTTAGTTGGAGTTAAACTTAAATATCAAACGGAGGCTACAACTTGCAACAGCAGATGGTCAAATTTCAACTTTGAGAAACCATGTCATGGGTAGCAAAGTACCCAAATCTGAGATTGCTAAAGGTATGAAAAATGGTAGCTAGATGCAAGGAAAACTATGGGCAAAGAGCAAGGAAGTACGCCATTATCAAAGACACAAGTCCATATGGACGCATACAAATGCAAACGGGAAACCTAATTCCTTTATGCAAGAGTTAGATGGGAATGCATACTTCATGATACAACTTGAGATGAAAACTAGAATTGAACTACCAAAATCTGAAAATTTTCAACTCTGTTGCTTCTCCATCAAGAAAACATTCTCATTGCACCTACTGACTTTTGGACAACCCAAAAACTAAGATAAAATGAAATGAAAACCTAGTATAGGTCAAGACCTCTGACAATACCTTATTGATTTCTTGGCGTAACTTGTCAGTGATTTCTGTTTTCCTAGGCTTCATCATTTGGCCCATTAAAGATAGTATATCTTGCCCACCTTGAGGCCGTGCATTTGCAGCATCAAGATCGTGTAGGGTGACATCCTGTAAATAAGGAAAAACAAAAGGCAACAGAAAATGATTACAGTACATTATTTTTTATAAGAGAAAAACTAACAGAAATAAATTTGGCACTATTATAACAACAGAAGAACATACAGTTAGGCTTTGGGTTTAAGAAATGAAAATTCTACGGAACACAACCATATAAAATATAGAAAAACAAAAGATAAACTAACACAAAACTCACTGACTTTTCAATGAAAATGAGAAAAATTCTTCTTTTCCCCCCTTTAACAGCAAACTAAACGCCACATCAAGTGAAGTGCCAAAAACCAGCAATAATTGCATATGTAGAATACTAGAATTTAATTCCAAATTATGAAACAAAGAAGGCCAACAATATCTGTCATGTTTGGAGGCATCAAACAGGAGGAAGGTTAGTGAAAGTTCACCATGCGGAACCATAACTTTTCAAAAATACAAGTTCATATGATTCTTACTACAAAGAGACAGGGCAATATTTTAGAATTTGGGGGGACAAATTCTTCACACAACGGTAGTATTTTCCTATAGAAACTGAACCTTAGAGCTTACCTTAGAACCATGGATCAACTCGAAATGTAAAAAAATGTTATAACCTTTTTCCCCCTATAAGAATTAACTAAAAAGAACCATTTGGCCTTCATATACATGGTTATTAAACCCATACAGCCAACAAATGTCCAAAGTCCGAGACTAGTATTTTAGAACAACACCTCACAATTAACAAAGAAACATATTCAAAGAACACAAGCCACGAAAAAAACAAACCTGAACTATTTCTTTCTTCTTGTGGACCTCTCCTTTAGGGAGAGGAACGTACTCTTCTGCTTCAAGGTCAAATTCTGTAGCAAAAGCATCACATCTGCCTACACGTTTTACTGCTCCACTATTGGCTTCTATATATATAACATCACCAACAGCTACCTGCATCGCAATCGATCAAACTCTAATCAAAACCCGATTTGCACTATAGGCATTACGGAAGTTTCAGAGTAGACAGATCATAAAAGGATATTACCTTTTCCTTGATCAATGCATCATAAATGGTGGGGTCCAATTTTAGTTGCTTGGTTCCCTTGACAGTTTTCAGTCCAATGATTACATGGCTAATGCTCTTACCATAGCCACCTGTCACACTTTCAGTTTCTTCGGGTGAGAGTTCAGTCACCTAAAACAAGACTACCAAACATCAGCATACCAAGCAAACACTATGAAAACAACTAAACAACAGAAAGGTAACTTTATTATACTGAAGTGCTAACAACAAAAGATTATCATTAGTAACTTGCCTCTCCTTCATAGACCTCTTTATTTTCCTTTATACGCAGACCAATAGCTCGTCGGAAATTTTCCATTAAAACCTCAGTTTTCTTTACTTCCGATGAGTATACTTCTGACCCAACCATCGGGCAAAACGGAACCTGAATACAAAGAAAACCATTGACCATTAAAGATCTGCTACTAAGTACCACCCACTTATCGTGCAACATTTCAAAACAAACAAGTACAAGAAAATGCAAGAAGTACCTTGCTCCCAAGCTCTTGGGATATGCCGAGGGCCAGCGCTGTCTTTCCAGTGCCAGGAGGCCCAGCCATTAGAAGAGCCCGTCCGGCCATTTTCTTCTGCCGAATCATATCGACTACAAGACCGGCTGCTTCTCTTGCCTCAGCTTGACCCACAAAGCCAGCAGCCCACGGCATCGCACTTCCATTAGGCTGAGAAACAACCAGCACACGAAAAATACACAATTTTCACTCACTTGTACGTGGAAATCAAATTCATACCATCGGTATATTAAAAACAGAATTTCAGCCTCTAAATTTCATGATTTCAAAGACGGATTGGTCCTATTTGCAACTATTTTCTGCCTGCTTAAAGGAAATTATAAATAAGAAAGTTTGAAATGTTGAAATAAAAAAAAAAAATTCCAATTTCTTACATTTTAAGAAGAAGGAAAAGAATTTCAATGTCCAACTTCTAAGTCCAAATTCGGAAGCTAATGATCATCGTAGAAAAACGGAAACAAGTGTAAACGCCAAACATGTCTTAAACCTAAACCCTAAAAACTATAGAAAAGAAGAACCTCAAGACCAAGGCCTTTGATGTGGGTGTGAGTGGCTATACGCTGCTTCTTGGTGGTGGATTGAACTTCCTCTATCTTCATCTTCTCCATTTCTCTCCCTTTTCACTTTCTCTCTCTAATTTTCGAGCTTTTACTGTCCCGCTCTTTTTCGTCGGGGTTTTGCACAAGCTTCTTCTGTCCCGCTCTCTCCTAACTCTCTGTATTAAATTTTTAGGGTTTGTAGGACAGGTTGGTGTTGCTTGTGACGTGGGAAAAGAGGGGTGAGAGGTTTTTTAGTAAATTCATTAAAATAAAAGGCTCACGGTTATATTTTAAACAAATTTTAAGCAATATTAGTTTAAAAAATATATAAGGTTCACCGTTATATTTTTTATAAATTTATGTTTCGTTTAACATTTCAACTCAATTCTAATTAAATTATACTTTTTTTATTTCAGTTTTTATCTTTTTCTAAAAAATTAATAAAAATTATAACTAACTGAACGTTTGGTGGGTAAGTTTAGTTTAAACTAAACTGTACTTTTTTCATCATGTTTTTTGTCTTTTCCCCAAAATTTTTGTCTTTTCTGAAAAAGTCAACAAAAATTACTATACAAACTTAAAAATTTCAACTCAACTCAAACTCAACTTGTGCACCAAACACGCCCTAATTTTTGAAAAATCAACTAACTCTAACTTAAAAATTTCGTCTCCAACTGACAAACCAAACGCAAGCTTAATTTTAATACCTTAAACTTTATTGTTCCTATATATTTGTCTTTAGACTTTGAAATTTTATTGTTCCTGTATATTTATTTATCTAATAAATCAAATTGATTTTTCGATCAAAAGTACTATAATACTATATTGAGGATTGTCAGTGTTTTAAGAATCTCTTGGTCACTTATGAGAAAGCTTCGAAACAGGTTATCAATTTTAACAAATCGGCTACAAGTTATGGTTCGAATGTGGAGGTTTGAGAGAAGAGATCCAAGAGTACCTCGACTTGGAAGCTACAACACCCCATGGTAAATACCTGGGCCTCCCTTCCTTTATTGGGAGAAGTAAACGTAGTACTTTCAACAGAGTAACGTGCAAGTCCAAGGTTTTATTCTTGACAAGTGTAAAAAAATTTATAGATTAGGTTAATTTAATAGGATGTTAGGTACTTACGAATAAAAAAATAAAGAGTGCTTATATTTACACTTATAATATTGATAAATACAATCACCTAACAAATGTTTTTTAATATAAATATAATAAATATATCCTTTAATAGATACTTTTTATATAATATCACATTTAACCCTCTACTACACTCACTTTTATTTTTATTTTAATTTATTTATTAAAAATAAATTAACAAATCTAAATTAGAAAAAAATAGTAAGAAAAAATAAATGAAAGGGAGAATCGATTAAAAAAAACTCACAAAGAATCATTTTTAAATTTTAAAAGCAAAGAAAAAGAACACACAATATTAATGAATCAAAAAATTAAAAATACATACTTCAATAATTATTGGTTCTTCAAGGGGCATACTTTCTTTTATTTTTGTCTCACTTGAATTCTCCATTAAAATTCTTCGTGTAGTTATAAAGATTTCTTAAGAGAAAAAAAGTGATGAAGAACAATTTGAGGTTTATTAATGAAATTAACGATAATTAAATTTGTAGAGAATTTTTTTTATTTCTTTAAAAAAAATATTATTTCCATTAATATGTAGTGTATGTTTTTTAATTTATTTTATAAAAAAGAATATTTCTATTTATATGTATGTCCGTGTATGAACAATGTTAATGGATTTTAAGGTAATTTCATATAGGGTAAACGTGTGTTAAGAATCTTTAATGATTATATAGGTATTTATAAATATTCGAGATGCAAATAAAATCTCCCAAAAATAACTAGTATAATATTAGCTTTAAATATAAAGTTCATGATACCGGAATTACAAAATACGAAATATGGTTGAAAGGTTTATGGGAATGATAGATAAACTAAGGGATACAGATTATCATCACCCTTAGGTTTTGAGCTCACCACTTTGGAAATCCACCAAAGATAAGAAATTCAAGATTTTTTTGAGTTTAACATCTCACAAATATGCTCGTCATGGATTACGAAAATTCATTACAAATAACATTGGAACAAGCCTCCAATTGCTATTATCAGTTACAAAAAAGCTGAAAGTCATGAGACACCCTTCAGCCACTAACTCACACTTACAATGCTTTAATTCACCCACTAACACACAATTACTAATTCACTTATGGCCACAAATACTAATACACTTATGGCCACAAAACACTCAGCCATTAACACACAAATTAAAAACCCACCAATCACACAAATAAAAACCAGAAATAAAGACTAAGAAATAAAACCCCAATAAACCATTATCTTCTGATCTTCCTCAATTAATTAGCTAACTGGTGGAAATTAAGAACACCACTTAATGCTGTAGATATTCAACTATAATTGGGTTGAATGCGCCTTAGTCACAACGGGCCTCATAATAGGCTACCACCACAAGAGCTGGTCCCACATCTCTATCACTCGCCCCTGATTTGGAAGGACTCGTCCTCGAGTCAAGAGGTTCGTCATCCAAGTATGGGGATAGATCTGCCACACTGAAAGTAGCTGAAACACCATAGTCACCTGGCAGCTCATTCTTATACGCATTGTCACCAATCTTTTGCACCACTTTGAATGGACCATCAGCTCTAAGTTGAAGTTTTAGGAATTTCCGATTAGAAAATCATTCCTTCCGCAAAACCCTCCTTAAACGAAACATGCCGCCTATAGTTGTCAGCTTGAGCTTTGTACTTTTGAGTTTGCTTCTCAATCTTGTCCTGAACCTGCTCATGAAGCTTTTTAATCTGCTTGGCTCTCTTATCAGCATCATCACTAAAGTTTGAATGGATGAGTGACGGCGACAAATCCAAAGGGCTTGTTGGATTCTTCCCATAGACGATCTTAAATTGATGAGGACATCAAGGCTGCAAGGAAAACTCACGAACCAATTCAAGTTCCAATTGGTCTAGTGACGAGGACTTGAGCTAAAAGATTTTGATGTTTATTCATATTGTGAGTTATTCTTCTGGAGTTCTTGAATAAACTTATTCGAACTTATCAAGGATTCCTTGTGGCGTTCAAATCAACTTATCAAACGGACGTTCATAATCGTTTGTGGCATCTTCACCATACCAAGGTTCTTACTTCACTAAGCAACGGGTTGCGGTTTCCAATCAAACTTAAAAGATCTTGGGTTGTTGTTTCCAAATTTGGTATCGGGTTTCGTCATGTTGTTGGCATGGTTCGTATCAGTTGGTATCAGAACCTAGGTTCCTCCGTTTTGCCTATCCTTATCTCGCTTTTCTTTTCTTCTAATTCGTTCTTATATTAAAGAAACAGAAAAAAAAACAATTTCGATAAAAAAAAACATTCGGCATATATTTAAAAAAAAAAAAAAATTTTGTCCTTATTGCTACACTAGAAATCCGATTGTGCTCTCCTTAAATCCGTGATATTAGTGTTTGATTCATAGTTGAATTACTTACTTTGACATTGAGGTCTACTAGGATTTCAAAAAAAAAAAAAAAAAAAAAAATATGATTCCCACTAGGTTTACAAAGCCTAGAAACGTGAATTAGGGTCCTAGTGTTTCTAAATCCGGAAAAAAAAAAAAAAAAAAAAAAAAAAAAAAAAAAAGAATAAAAAAAAAATCAAGATGATCAAAAAAGAAAAAAATTGTGTTTGATCTTGTTTCTTACGTCCTAGACCCCTTTTTTTTTTTTTTTTTTTGCCATAACCCCACGTTTGAGTGTCAAAAAAAAAAATCATTAGTATCCGTGACAAAATTTGATACGTTTGGTTTGCTTCTCGTTTTGAATTGTTGTTTGAATCCTTCTTATTATTGTTCAATTAGTTTTGAAAGAACTAAAAGAAGAATACGACTAGAAAAAGGCAAGAGTGGTGAGCATATTAGAGGATAGAAGCTGAATACATTGAGAGAAACACGAGTGAAATTGAGTGAATCATTCTTTGAGAGAAACACGTAAGGGAGTGTGTGAGATCTTTTTCTAACTTTGTTTTGCAGCAAACATGTCTCACAACAGTGATAAGAACAATGTTAAACGTGCTACAGGAGTGGCTGATCCGAAAGTGTTTATGGAGGCCATGATGAGTGAGATCAAGCGTGTGATGAAGTTGGAATTGGAGCAAGTACACGAACGGATAAATCGGATGGAGAATGTATGTGTGGAGCAGCCGCAAAACCCTCCTAATGTGCATAGAAGGGAAAGGGTTCAACCTAGGGGAGTGAGAGAAGAAGACGAAGAGTACTATGGGGCTGGTTTTGATGAAGAAGATGAACGGGACTTCATTGTTGGTAATAGGAGACATGGAGGGCGTTTATAGAAGTTAGAAATCGGGAAGATAATAGCTTGGGTAGTATTAAGATGAAGATTTCGTCGTTTAAGGTAAAAACGATCCTGAAGCTTATCTTGAGTGGGATAAGAAGGTGGAGTTAGTATTCAATTGCCACAACTACTCCGAGATGAAAAAGGTAAAACTTGCTGCCATTGAGTTTTCTGACTATGCCATTGTTTGGTGGGATCAGTTAGTGTTGAATAGGCGGCGAAATAGAGAATGTCCGATCGAGACGTAGGAAGAGATGACAACAGTAATGAGGAAGCGGTTTGTACCAAGCCATTACTATTGGGAGTTGTACCAGAAATTGCAACGGCTTAGACAAGGTAACCGGAGTGTGGAGGATTATTTTCAGGATATGGAGATTGCTATGATTCGGGCTAATGTCGAAGAAAACCGAGAGGCTACTATGGCTAGGTTCTTGAATGGATTAAATCAATAAATTCATGATAGAGTGGAGATGCAGCATTATGTGGAGTTGGAGGATATGGTGCACATGGCCATCAAAATGGAGCAACAGCTCAAAAGGAGGGGTGGTGTGCATCCCATATTTCAGGTTCTTCGCCATGGAAACCAAGTTATGTGAAGAAAGATGAGAAACCATGATGACCATGGAAGTGATATGCTTGTACATGGGCGGCATGGGAGTGATCCAATACATGTCTTCCATGTGTCTCAATCAGAATTGAAGGCTGTGTGTTGATCAATTGTGTTGTGGGCGTTTTTTTGGGTTGCCGAAGTGGTGTTGTGGTTTTTCAAGTGTTTTAGTGTGTGTTTTGTGGCCGAAATAAAGTATGATAATTAGCTAGTTAAAGTGGGAGTTAATTAGCTAAGTTTAAGACTAGTTATGTTGGTTTGTGAGTTTGTACAGTCAATTGTGGTTGTTGGTGTGTTAAAGGTAATTAGTGTCATTAAAGTGTTTCTTAAAGTATGTAACAACCATTTTGTGAAGCTGAAAGGTTGTTTTCAGCTTTTGGTTTTTTTAAGATGTAATTTTCGGATTTGGGAGGACAGCCTTTTGAAGAATTAAAAATTTTCAAAGAATACCTTTGTGTTTCTTTCTTGGTGGATTCCTTAGTGGCAAGATTAAGACTTATCTTGGTGGATTCCAAGTGGCGTCTAAACTTATCTGTTATTATCATACTTATCTAAATACACTATATTCCTAAACACGTCCCTTGAGCCTTAAAACGTCCTTAAACCTTACAATTCAGAATACTCTTACCAAGTCCCACAGGAACAGTATCAAACCAGCTGCAAAACCTAAATCCGAGCCAAGGCAAGAGACAACCAGCCATGGATCTTAAGGTAAACCTGACCTTTCCACTTCTTGAAATCGTGACATTAAGTGTTTTAAATGTCAAGGCATGGGTCACATAGCAAGTCAATGCCTGAACAAAAAAATCATGGTGATATGGGATAATGGTGAGATTGAAACCGACGACGAGTCGGAAACCGACTCTATGCCACCATTGGAGGACGTGGATGATGAGGAATATGCGGTCCAAGGTGAACTGTTGGCTGCAAGGAGAGCTCTAAGTGTGCAAGTCAAAAAAATGATGAGGTGCAGCGAGAAAACATCTTTCATACTAGATGCCACGTGCAAAACAAGGTGTATAGTGTGATTATTGATGGAGGTAGTTGTACTAATGTTGCTAGCACTACTTTGGTTGAAAAATTAGGACTACAGTAATTAAACATCCCCGGCCTTATAAATTGCAATGGCTCAATGATAGTGGTGAGGTTAGGGTGAAAAAACAGGTATTGGTCTCATTCCACATTGGAAAATACAAAGATGAAGTTTTGTATGATGTAGTTCCGATGCAAGTTGGACATTTGTTAATAGGCTGACCGTGGTAATTTGATCGGTGAGTTAAGCATGATGGCTTCAGCAACAAGTACTCGTTTGTGCTTAAGCAAAAACCAATCACTCTTGTGTCGATGACACTGAAACAAGTTTATGATGATCAAGTGAGGTTGCAAAAAGAAAGTGATCAAGGAAAAAGAGTATAAAAGAGCAAGATGTCGAAGAAAAAAAAATAGAGAAAAGGAAAATATAGACTCGGCCATTGAGAGAAAAGTGGAGAGAAAACAAAAGAATTTTTATGCAAAAGCCAAGGAAATTAAGCGAGCAATGTCTTCAAATCAGCCGATGATTGTACTCTTGTACGAAGGGGCGTTTTTAAACACTAACGAACTTAACCCTGCTTTTCCTAGTTCTGTTGTTTCTTTGTTGCAGGAATTTGACGATGTCTTTCCCGACTAGATGCCTCATGGTTTGCCTCCAATTCAAGGAATAGAGCATCAAATTGACTTTGTACCCGGTGCTTCCATTCCAAACCGACCGCTTATAGGAGCAATCCCGAGGAAACAAAGGAGCTACAAAGGCAGGAATTAATGGAAAAGAAGCACGTGAGAGAAAGCATGAGCCCATGCGCCGTTCCAGTGTTGCTAGTACCTAAGAATGATGGGACATGGAGAATGTGCATTGATTGCCAAGCCATCAACAACATCACGATAAAGTATCGTCATCCTATTCTTCGCTTAGATGATATGTTAGATGAGTTGCATGGTTCTTGCGTGTTAATTTGGATGAAAGAAAAAGGCTGAATTTGTTAAGCAGATACATGAGAATGCAAGGTTCAACATTGAGCGAAAAACGGAGCAGTATGCAAAACAAGCCAACAAGGGGCGTCATAAACTGATTTTTGAACCCAGAGACTGGGTTTGGTTGCACATGAGAAAAGAGAGATTTCCGGCGCAAAGAATTTCCAAATTGCTTCCAAGAGGAGATGGTCCTTTCCAAGTCTTAGAGCGCATCAATGACAATGCTTACAAGCTAGATTTACCGGGTGAGTACAATGTTAGTGCTACTTTCAATGTTACTGACTTAAGTCCTTTTGATGTAGGTGATGATTTGAGGACAAATC
Organism: Ficus erecta; assembly: GCA_008635985.1. NCBI lineage: Eukaryota > Viridiplantae > Streptophyta > Magnoliopsida > Rosales > Moraceae > Ficus > Ficus erecta. The sequence continues at coordinate 63,368 of BKCH01000301.1, read as the reverse complement.
CTTTTCAAGAGGGGGGAATGATGAGGACACCAAGGCTGCAAGGAAAACTCACGAACCAATTCAAGTTTCAATTAGTTCAGTGACGAGGGCTCGAGCTACAAAGATTTTGATGTTTATTCATATTGTGAGTTATTCTTCTTGAGTTCTTGAAGAAACTTATTCGAACTTATCAAGGATTCCTTATGGCATTTAAATCGACTTATCAAACGGACGTCCATAACTGTTTGTGGCGTCTTCACCATACCCAAGTTCTTGCTTCACTATGTATTGGGTCGCGGTTTCCATCAAAATTGAAAGATCTTAGGTTGTTGTTTCCAGATTTGGTATCAAGTTTCGTCACGTTGTTGGCGTGGTTCGTATCAAAATGGGCTGCAACCTGTGGTTTGGCTTGTTGGGCGGTTGTGAGCAAACTCAGCATGAGCAAGCAACAAATCCCATTTGCGGATGTTATTTTTCACCAAGCTGTTCAATAAAGCTCCCAATGATCGATTCACCACTTCTATTTGACCATCTGTTTGCGAATGATGGGAGGTGCTAAATTGCAATTTTGTTCCAAGCTTTCCCCACAATGTCTTCCAGAAATGGTTCAAAATTTTACATCGTGATTCGAAGTGACGGATTTTGGAATACTGTGTAACTTGACAATCTCTTGAAAATACAAATCAACAACATGAGTGCAATCGGATGTTTTGTTGTAAGGAACGAGATGAGCCATTTTAGAGAACCAATCAACAACAACAAAAATTGAGTCTTTACCTTGTTGAATATGAGGCAAGCCTAGTATGAAGTCCATGCTCACATCTTTCCATGGGACTAATGGAATCTGTAAAGGAGTGTACAAGCCTGTGTTGCTACCATGCATCTTGGACTTTTGACAAATGACGCATTTGCTCACAATGTGGTAGGTTCTGAAGGTATACCAAATTAAAGTCTTGCTATAATTATGACCTTTTTTGATCTTAGTGTAGGGAAAAAAAAAATCTGAGCATATTATCTGAAAAGCCTTCTGCAAAAAAAGGAAATATAAAAAACAAAAATAAAATAAAAATAAAATCAGAGGAATATATATTACTGAAAGAGACCTTCCCCAACTTCTGCAACCCATCCATTGGCTTTAATTTTGGCTTATTTTAGTGATTTTGAACCTATTAAAAAGACAAGTTGGGGAAGGTCTCTTTCCATACAGCGTTGATGTGGCACGCTCAATGAAAGACATGTGGCAATTCCGTTGCTAAATTTAACAAAAGAGGAATTTTTGCAAACGTTCAAAGTTCAGGGAGAATAGATGTTATAAATTGAAGTTTGGGGGGTATATTGTGACAAGATTTGAAGTTTAGGAAAAAAATGAAATTTGTCTACAATGAAATGAGAAAAATAATGATAAAACAATAAACATAGGTTGCTATTATATTTTGTTTTGATATTTTTAATATAATCTTTTATAGGTAAATTAAATGTAAGATAATAATTTAACACTAATATTAGGATTGAGAGTCATAATGTGAAGGGGGCATGAGATGAATCCAGAACTGATGTCCTCATTTTGTTGTCCCATTAGTTATCTTCCCACTAAAATTTTGACACTTCATGAAAACTTTATGGACAAATTTCATTTTTGCTCCCTAAATTTTGGTGTTATTTTAACTTTACTGAATCAACTTTAAAAGCTGGTAGAAATACTTCATGAATTATGAAATGTTATTATGTTTGCTCATTCTGTCAGTTAAATGGATGGAATTGGCCCTGAATTTTAATAACTAGTGTTTCTCACCAAAACTTTAAAAACTAGTGTTTCTACCCATCAAACTTTAAGTAACTAGCGAGAATGCCTCTTGAACTTTAATCCGTTGAAATATTACTTGTTTCATATTTTGTTACTATTATTTATTTAATTTATATTACAATCTTCATAATTACAAAAATAACATTAAAAATTTATAAAAATTCAAGGGATTTAAATATGCAAGTTTTTTTTTTACTTCAATTTTAAAAAATAAATGAACTTTTTATTCTTTAAGATTATTCTTATTTTTTGAAAATAAATTTATAAAATTTGAAGGCTATTTTTGTAATTATAAAGATTTTAATTTAAATTAACTTTTTATCATTGTAGCGTCAAAGTATGAAAACAATGAATTTTTTTCCTAACGGATTGAAGTTTGAGGGACATTCTTGCTAACTATTTAAAATTTAAGGGATATAAATTTCATTTTTCAAAGTTTCAAGAGTAAAATTACAAGAATATTAAGATTTAAGATCAATTATATCCATTTAACTGATGAAATGATCAAACATGATATCATTTAATAATTTAAAGATAGTATTACTTTTTAAAATTCATAAAGCAAAATTAAAAGACCACTAATTTTTTGGTTGGACAACTCAAACCATTCACCTCAAATTTTTTTTTTTGTTTTTTTCCCAAAATTTTTTTTGTCTTTTCTAAAAATTCAAAAAAATTTACTATTTAAACTTAAAAATCTCAACTCAAACTACTCCACCAAACTCTCCCTAAACTTCACACATCCTATTTTACATCAACCGTACAAACAACGTCAACCCAATTAAAAAAAAAAAGAAAAAAAAAAGAAAAAAAAAGAAAATGGAGGCTCTCTATAAAACAACTCCCCCCTCCCAATCACACCACCACCGTTTCGCTCCCACACCACACCGCTCGTTATCGTTCCTTGCGCCAAAAAACCCATGTCTGCACCATTGTCGCTGACAAGGTTCACTCGAAATCCTCGCCGGCCTTTCTCCAACCACTGCATCGTCAAGGTGTGTGGTTGCCCGGCCGTAGCGACATCGGATCCAACCTCGTGGCTCTTCCCAAGACCGGACTTGAGTTTAATCTGAACTTTGTTTAGATTTTCTGATTAATTTTAAAAATTTCATCAACTTCTTGTTTATTGTTGGCCTAATCACTTTGATTTTGAGGCCTTCGTTGATTTTTTTACAAAACCTCAGTCGAAAAGCTTTTTCTTTTCTTTTATTCTTTTTCTTGTTCTGATGGTGATGAAGAGCTTCTTTTTTTTTTTTTTTTAGAAAATTATATATTATTGTTACTGCTTCGAAATTAAAAAACTAAATTTCTTAAAAAAAAAATTCAAGACTTAAAAAAAAAAAAGAAAAAAAGTCGAAGCGGCGGTGGTGGTGGTGCTGTGGTGTGATTGCAGGATGGAGTGCTTAGGTCCTTCATTTTTGTTAGTTCTGTGTTTAATTAGACGCTTTTTTAATTTTTATTTATTTTTTGGTGGTTAAGGTTGTTTGTACCGTATATATAAATTATCAGTTTTTTATTAATAAATATTTAAAATATTATTATTTTAATTTATTATATTTTTAAATAAAAATATGACATAAAGAATGATATTTAAAAAATTAAAATTAAAATTAATATTTTTAACATTATTCATGTAAAAAAGATGTCAAAATTTTAATGGGGAGAAAGTTAATAAAACAATAAAATGGACGGTGCATCTCACGTGACATTGTCAATTCCATTACTCAATTGTAATTGACGTTGAAGTTAGAATCCACTACCCCTCTCTACCCTTGATCAGTTTCTGACGTCAGATTAATTCGAGGTTGAACAAAGTGGGCCGTCAAGATCAATTGGGGGACCAGCCCCATCTTTTTTAAAGTGCAAGGCTGTAGCCAAACCCAAGCTTAAATAAATAACTTGAAATTTTATTAGTTTCAGGACATCGTGAGTGAGGGGTGTGCTTTTTAGTTTTTTATTTTTTATTTTCCAGTATGGACACTCTCCAGAGGTTTGGGTGCTTCACAACCTCCATCATCAAATCTCCATTTCCAAAACCTCCTCCACTTCGTCGTACACCTTCTTTCGGGGTCCTAAGAACCAGCCTTCGTCCAGGTGAGCTATTTTCACCACCTCAAAAATGTGCATATTTTTTACTCCTCTGTTTGTTTGGTTTACGAGAAAATAAAGAAAAATATAGAAGAAATAACTTGTGGGTTTCAATTCTCTTGGGAATTTTTTCTAATACTTGTATTGTGTTGTAATCATTTACACTTATATATGCCAGTTTGAGTAGTAAAGATACTGTAAAATGCTTAGTGTTTTATGGTAACAAGTAGTCCCCTTGGAACTACAATTTGGTACATACTGACTAGCAAACTTTCTTGATGCATCTTCCTATTTCTCAGCCAAATGAAATTCTGGAACGGATAAGAGAATCAACTTTGAGGAATTCAATTTTGAGTGTGTGTGTGGTGTTTATTTTATTTATTTTATTTTATTTTTCATTTCATGGTAGATTCGAGTATTGACACTTTGTCTGTTAACTTTTCGTGAATGGTAAATTATTCTTAAATTTTTAATCTTGGAAAATGTCCCCTGAATTTAAAGTGTTGCAGAGTGCCCCCAATCCATGACTACAGTTAAAATTTTGAGGGATATGCTATGTCCCGAGCACGAGGCATTTTATTCCAAGTTTTAACACCATTCATACAATTGGTGTACTCTTCTGCGATGCTTTACTAAATTCAGGAATCATTTGCCACGATTATAATAGGGTTAACTTGCCAATTTATGATCAGTTTAGATCATAGATTTGAAAAGTAAATTTGAACAAGATATTCAAATTTTTGTGAGAGAGAACACTGTAGAAAACTTTTTTAAACAGTGTCCAAAAACAATCTATAGAGGGCGATCCAAGTGGAGGCTTAGTTGAAGTTCAGGGGCAAAAGAGCGAAAAAGGCACTTTATGGGTTTTCAAATTGTAGTATATTGAATGTTAATCATTTGCCCAGTTTCACATGGGTATATTTCGGTTTGAGTCCGAAATGCTTGATTTTCTATAGTTCCTAGTCACCTCCAAGATCACTGACATGGCTTTCTTCTACATGGATTTTCTGCAATTCCAGTTAGTGAAGTTTCGGAGGAGGATGTTTTGCAAACATTCCTTAGAGAGAGACAGTTGAATGGAGATTTCATATCAAAAGTTTCTGATATGTTTTGGCAGAGAGAGGCTACGAAGTTTGTTGATGCTGAGGCTTCACTTTCCGACGCTCCTCAACAAGCGGAGCTGGTATTTTAGTAAACTCGTTTTGGTACATACGGTTATTAAATGTTAGATCATATAAGAATCACATCAGATGAAGAAAAGTATTACAAGTAAAGGAACATGATGAAGATTGACGATAGGGTATTTTTTTCATAACCTGCTAGATACTAATACTGAGAACTTTATAGTCATTGCAGAGCTTCAATGAGCCTAAGACCGCAAATGCATTCAACTCTTTTGCATTAAGTGGTTTCTAACTGTCAAATACGTGCATTAATCTTCTTAGTTCAACTCTTTTGGAACCTTCGGAACTATAGTTGCTTCAACCGAATAGGTTCTTTTTCCCCCCCTTCCCTGTTTAGTACTAAACTTGGTTTTAATTTCTGAGTGCCTAAGCTGAGGTTCGTCTAAGACATGAAGCTTGATTCTTGATGCATAAATGCTGTGATTTTGGTTTTGGATTTATGGTTCAATAGTTTCAATTGGAAACCATAATGCGTACAATAGACAAAAGTAGCTACTTTTTATTTATCTGAAAGACCTAATGCATTTCTTGTGCATGTACCTTTTCGCATCAGATGAATTGTAATAAGTTTGCCATATATAGCATTGCATGCTAAGACTCAAGTAGTATTTTGTCGAAATTCTTGTTTCTAGCATTTTGAGCTTTTTGAAGCTTTTTGTTTTTTTTGCTGGGGATATGATATCTCTTTTTTTTTTTTTTTTTTTTTTTTGTAGAACCGTCATGGAGTTTCTTTCTAAAGATTATCATCTACTCATTTAGGCTTATGAGTTAACTCTATTCAGCTGCATGGTGCCCAAATGTTGTCCTTTTTTATTTTTTTTCTCTTACGAAGTTATTCATTAGGTCACGGAAAGTGATGACGATGGCGGGTTTTTGAAACTTTCAAGGACGCAGGAATGGTTATCAGGCGACAGCTCTGCTCCAATAAATAAAAAGGCAGTTGCTAAGGTATTGCTTTTACTGGTCAGTACAACAATTATAATTTCTTTTTCATTTCAGATCTGAAAAGCTGTCTTTATCCTTGGGGAATATTATTTCTATGCTGTTGTTTAAAATCTTCGTATGTCATAACAGGCATTGCAGGATGGCAAGGAAAGAAGAAAGAGACTGAACCTTCTCAAGTATGAAGCTGTATGATACTTGAACTATGTCTCAGTGATCTAGGTGTTGCCAGTGTTCGTTCGTTATTGGAAATGCATTTTATAACCTATATGTTCACCATATTAAGATTGCTTTAGTTAATCACTATTGAAACTATTTGGAAAATGTCCCAACACCATCGTCTCATGACATCTGTCTTGTCCTGCAAGTCTTGGCTCTTCTTTCGCATAACCAAAGCTGATATCTTCTTTTATTAAAGTACTGATCAGCACAAGTTAAGTGATCGGCAGATTCACAATAAGGGGTTGGCTCTGAACCAGCGAACGGAATACGGGCAAGCCCTCTTACGCATGTAGGGTTAGGATCCTAGTTATGGTTGGGGCACGATGTATATGGATTTGTGATTACTTCTTTTTCCACAATTTCAAAAAATATTTTTTTTTCCACTAGCAACGAGTTTTTTTGTTATTGTTTTTGTTTCTGTGTTTGTTCTGTGGTTTGGTACACCACATAAGAAATGAGTGGTTCCGTTAAAAGAGGAAAGAAAAATAAGAGGATCGAACAGATTTAAAATAGCTGTGCCTCATCATGTAGTAGTTTTAACAGTTATAGTTTTTGGTACTTCCTTTTTTTTTTTTCCTACTGCAAAAAGTTGTGTTCTGGGATTTTCCAAATGCTTAAAAGTTTGTTCTATTTTTCAATTCTATTTCTTCATTTGATAATATGAACTGTATTTCCAAATTGCTGGGGTAGGGCCATATTACCGAATTTCCTTCTCACACTCCAAGATTGGGAAGGCTGAATTACCCTTTTCTATAAAGGAAAAATGGGGAAAAGATAAACTTCAATGCAATGCTTATCTCTAGAGTTGTCAAATGTTTCCATTGGTGAATAGTATGGAATATCCTCAATCTTTGTCCTTTTTTCTACAGCTCAAGAGGGAATTATGGCTCTTATCTATTGGAATTGGAACTGCATGCAGTGGGTACTGTTTAATTGCTCTATCTGTCCAGGTATGCTTTCCGCAAAAGGAGAAAAAAAGAATGGTTCTACCTTTCATGCTAAGATAATGAGAAGCAAAGTTCCTCAGTTTTTTTTAGAAATTGAGGGAGACATTTCACTTGCTTCACTGTTTTGGTGGTCTCTTCTATTTGATTGTTTCATACGAGTCCAAACAAATGTTTGGAGTCTTGTGGTGGTGATTCCAACCGAACCGTTGTAAAATCCACATTTACTAACTAGGATTTAAATCTCAAGATAAAAGGACTTAAGTTCCATTGAATTGAAGTCCAGAATTCCAATATTCAGTAGAATGAATTCCTATTCTACTGTTTACTTAAACTAAGGAATTGAAATAGAATTAAGTGTGGTTTCAAAGTTACCCTTACATGGAGGAAACAATTAAATTGAATGAGAGTATTTTTGGTAAAAATTACTCCTCACCCGCTAGGACGAGGATTTTAATTCAATTGGTCAGAGGTAGAAAATAAATAATCCCTTATCTAGGAACTTATTTCTTCCCTATCATTTGTTCCAAAAACAAGTAAACACAACGTATGATGCCTGTAAATTTAAGGAGATGAAAGAAAGTGTTACATGGATATAGTTTTATATTTTTTACTGGACAACTGACTTGCTTTTTAATTGAACAGGCTGCTATTAGTTATGCAATCGGAGTTCTTTTCAGGTTGGTTTTTGACGTCTTTCTGTAAATACGTTGAGGCTAATTTCATTGAAGCAACACCTTTTTGAGCTGCCAGAATGCCGAATATTACTTTCTTAACTGATAGTAATCTCACAATCTTGCCTAATATAAAGTCACACTAGCATTACTTCAGATATGCCTTACCTTGTTCCTTTAGCTAAATATGGAAAAAAAAAAAAAAAAAAAAGCAGTAAATCTATTCCTTCAGAAAAACTGGCTACTTTTGAATGCCGAATAATACCAATCTGTTTCAGCGTGATTGCATATTGACAGATGACACATTAGAAGTTACTTTTTGTTGTTTGTTTATTATTTTTAGGAAAGAAAATTGGAAAGTAATATCATTATTTCCTTATGCGGTACCTCAATTAGTTTTCTTCTGGAAATTTAAGTGTTTCCTTTTAATAATGCAGTTGTTTGTACCTTGAGCTCTTGTTCAAATATGCAGACAACATGTCTAGAGAAGCTGTTCCTCAAATCTTCAGGCAAATGAAGACTAAAAAGTAGGAAGAGTAGGCAAACCATTTTATATTTTAATTAGTAATATATTTCATTATAATTTGCAAGCAAGTATTTCATACTTTTTTTTCTTAAAATATATATATATATATATATATATATATATATTGAATTAACCATTCAATAACTCGTTGACTGTGATCCAGAATTGGAATAAGAAGTGAAGATGTTACGGATTTGTTCGAGAGATCAATCAAGGGTAGTGGAATTGCTCTCTCGTCTTCGAGGCTTGTCATACCCACAGCAATATATGGACTTTGGATTCTGTCTCATCAATATCAATCCAGTGATTTCTTTGATTTCCAGGTAATTATTAAAAGTGTTTTGTACATAATGAAATAATTTCTTTTTTCCTTTTAACGAGATTGTGCCTTTCTTTGCCATTACAGATCGTGCCAGCCATGCTTGGAATGTTTGTGTATAAAGCTGCTGCTCTTGTTCAAGTTTATAGAGATAATGAAGACCTGCAATTCATCTTTCCGGAAAATGAGGAAGGCTCAAAATGACTGGATATCTTACTTGATTCTTTCCTCCGCATATTCAAGGTACACGGCTCTGGCTTCTTATAAAGAACGCGAGACATAAGTAGAAGGAGCAGGATGCTTCTAAGAGGCTTGGCCCCTATAGATTACTCTACTAGTTTGTATGTTTTTCGTAGACGAATGGAATCTGAAAATCACCTTGAAGATATTCTGAAGTAAACGAGATTATTAGGCAAGAGAGTTCGTAAAATGCAAGACTTGTTAGCTGACTCGAATAAAAATCTGCGACTTATACCAGCAACTCCCAACCCTATTTCCCCTGGTTGAGATTGATTCTGCTTGGCTTACCGTGTCATTAGTCTAACCACCAAGAATGGTGTTTAAGCATGAGCTCTTTTTATACCATCTGTAAAACAACATTTTAGTTGGGTGAAGTTGAGGAGAGAAGAGAGACTAAGTTCATGAAATCCTTTTTAACATTTTGTTTTCCAGAACTTTTGCTTCCACCTAAGCAGTAGACAAGACTGACAGCAAAGTTTTATGTTCTTTGAGAGATTTGGCCCCATTTAGATCTCCATTTTAAACTCACTATTCAAACTTTTTTTTACCAGTTTAAATTTTCAATTAAAAAAAAAAAGGGTTTTAAAACGGAGATCCAAAGTAACATTCTTTTGTCATTCTAAAAATTAATGGTCGGTATTTCCTTTAAAGTGAGGGGAATTCTACAATAAAAGGCACCTAACCTTTGGGACAATACTGCTATGGTGTCTTAGCCCGAATGATTTAAATAGCTGTCTATTATTTACTTCAACTAGTTTTAAAACATGTTAGTTATTTTAAATATTTTAATAAAATTGCTGTTTTCTACAATTTCCCTGATACTATGTATAAAATGAATATTTGTATTTAAATGTAACACTAATTTAAAAACATATACGATACAGATGATTAGACATATTTGAGAAATTTTATTTAAATAGGGAAAAAATATTTAAGTGAAAAATTTACAAAAATAAAATAACAAAATACCTGAAAATAAAATTAAAAAAAAGAGACATGAAAAAAAGATAAAATGATTAAAATGTCAAAAATAGACTTATATAGAAAAGGATTAAAATGAAAAAAAAAAAAAAGGCTAAAAAAGAAAAAAAATTGACGGACTAAAAAGTTCACCCCCCTCTCCCTCTCTCTCTCTCTCTCTCTCATGTCAGTGAGCAAAAAAAACAAAACAAAACAAAAGTACTCTCTCTCTCTTTCTCCCCACCCTTTACGCGTGTCAGAAAGAAAGCAAAACCCCAAAAAGTTCTCTCTCTCACTCTCTCTCTCTCTCTCTCCTTAAAACGCAAGTTTCGTGCGTTTTGGACAAAATGGGTGAGCTTTCTTATATATGTATAGATTAGTCTCCCGCAAGTGAATACATGTTACAACTTACTATTTTCAAAGCTAGATGTTATGTACGAAAGGACCTTCATTAACGAAAACCTTTGCCAAGTATTACACTCTACTTTCTAAGAGGTCTAAATTCCCAAGCAAGCCTATGTTTGTTGGTTCACTCCAACTATTTTTCCAAAAATTTTGTCTTTTACTTCAAAAATAATCCAATTTTATTATTTTCATATCCAAATCTCTCTTAAAAAACTCAAATTTTAAAAATCTATAATTTTCTTATTTTAAATCGAAATGAGATGATATATATTTTTTAAAATTGTAAAAAATAACGAGATAAATAAAACAAGATTAATATTGCAAATTTTTTTAACATATTTCAAATTTTTTATATTTTTAAACTCAAACAGTTCATTCTCAACCTAACAGCACAATTCAAAACATCAACTCAATTTCAATGAAAATCTCTAAAACTATAACTCAAACAAGGGATTGTGTTCCTTCATTGCTTGATTTTGAGAGATTCTATGGCAGGGGAATCCTACGTCGGGCCAAAGATGATGACCACTGATTACACCACAGCATTCAATTCAAATGGTGTCTATAGTACGGAGGCTAAATACTACAAGTGACTCCTTAAGCAGTATTGTTATACCATTTTTTAAGCAGAATTCAAATTCAAATGGTGTCTTTTTTTTTTTTAACAATTTTTTTCTCCAAAATTTCCAATTTTTATTTCATTTTCATTTTATTGTTTTTTTGTTTGATCCTCTTTTTTGGGTTTCTGGTTGTTTTTTTTTTTTTTTTTTTTTTTTTTTTTTTTTTTTTCGTTTGTATTGGTTTGTTTTTTAAATGTTTAATTATTTTTGTCTTTTGCATGTATAAAATATAATTAAAGTTTGTTCCGTTTCTTTTTTTTTTTTTCATTTTTTTTTATTAAAAATAGTAAATGAAAGAAAGAATAGGATCTATTTTTAGTTTTGTTATTTTTGTTTAATCGTTTTTTTCCCTTTTGAGATTTTTGGTTTTTTTTTTTCCTTTTGTTTTTTTCTCTATTTTTGTTTTTAATTATTGTGATCATTTTTTTTCTTGTCTGTACATAACCTGAGAAAAGTTGTTTTATTTATTTATTTATTTTTTATCATCATCAGCTTAGATTTTTATAATTGAGGGAGATCTTGGTAAAAAATTAAAGACAAAAAAAAAAAAAAGGACAAAAGTATGAGGTATGTTCTGCTTTATTTTGTTTTGTTTTTGATTTTTTGAATTTTTTTTGGTAGCATTTTGTTTTCTAAAAATTATATATATTATTTTTAATTTTTAATTTATGTTAATTTGTTTTCCTAGGTTGTGATGATGATGGTTCAAAATGGCTACATTGGGAGTACAAAGAGAAATATTCAAAACTTTTTTTTTTTTTTTTGGTATTACGTTTTGGTTTTTGTAATTTTTCCCCAGGATAATATTTGGTTCAGTTTAGTTTTAATTATTCGTCTTTTATTGTTGTGTTTATGATTGCATGTCGTTTTGGAAGTTTGCAGTTTAGTTTTCATATTTTACATTTTTTTTTTACGTAAGTTTATTTTGGTGTGAATGTGGTATTTTTTCCTCATGCATATTGTGTTTGAGTAATTGTTTGTGTGAAAATTTTGATGTTAGTATTTTGGGTTTTGTTATGTTACATGTGTAATCTATTTTTTGATTGGGAGTTCAGATTGAATTGTTTAGTTATATATAAATGAGTTTTTAAGTTTTCTTATTATTTGATGACCGTGGAAGTGATTTGCTTGTACATGGGCTGCATGGGAGTGATCCAATACATGTCTTCCATGTGTCTCAATCAGAATTGAAGGCTGTGTGTTGATCAATTGTGTTGGGGGCGTTTTTCTTGGTTGCCAAAGTGGTGTTGTGGTCTTTCAAGTGTTTCAGTGTGTGTTTTATGGCTGAAATAAAGTCTGGTAATTAGCTAGTTAAAGTGGGAGTTAATTAGCCAAGTTTAAGACTAGTTATGTTGCTTTGTGAGTTTGTACAGTCAATTGTGGCTGTTGGTATGTTAGAAGGTAATTAATGTCATTAGTGTGTTTATTAAAGTTTGTAACAGCCATTTTGTGAAGCTGAAAGGTTGTTTTCAGCTTTTGGTTTTCTTTAAGATGTAATTTTCGGATTTGGGAGGATGGCTATTGAAGAATTAAAAAATTTTCAGAGAATACCTTTGTGTTTCTTTCTTTCTCTCATCTCTAGGTGGATTCCTTGAGTGGCGAGATTAAGACTTATCTTGGTGGATTCCAAGTGGCGTCTAAACTTATCTGTTATTATCATACTTATCTAAATATCCTATATTCCTAAACACGTCCCTTAAGCCTTAAAACGTCCTTAAACCTTACAATTCCAGAATACACTTACCAAGTCCCACAGGAACGGTATCATTATTTAAATTTCTAGATTTTTTACGTTATTTGTTGTTGCAGTTTTTGTACTGAGATATTTTGTTGTGTTTGTGCTTATTTGTCCCAGACATTTAATGCTCCTAAATTACCTTTTTTGATTTGTAAGTATGTAATTTGCTGGAATTCCTTCATTCCTTGTGACTTATCATCGCTTTTCCTGGAGTTTTATGTTGTTCAGTCATAGCTAAAGGAATTGTTTGAGTTTTTTATTGTGTAGGTTTGTAGGTTGGTGGTGTTGTTTCTTATTTGCAGCTTTTGTACTAAGATATTCTACTCTATTTTTACTGATCCATCCTTGTTATTTAATGCTTCTATACTATCTTTTATGATTTGCAAATGTGATATTTGTTGTGAGCCTGTCATTTGTGATGAGTTATCACCGTTTTTTCTGTAACTCTTTACACATGTCATTTGTTATTAACATTTCTGAATACATTTCTTGGTTTGTAATGCATTGATTTGTTATAACTCTGTTATTTAGTGGGAGTCATCATGTTTTCTTCTTTATATATATATATATATATACAGATTTGACTCTGTTATCTATGTATGAAATCTCTACCTTTTCTTCTCTTCTTCACAATTTAAAATATAATAATTTTTTAATATATCATTTACCAGATTGTTCTATTATAAATACAATGATCCTTTGCTTACTGTTTTACTTTTATCCTCAGCTATTTTTACCTTTTTCTATATTTTACCGTTCACTCTATTTTCACTCTTCTTTTGTTCTCACCTAAACTCCTTTATTACCTTCTTTATTATCTTCTATAAATTGAATTCGCTATTTTCATACCTATTTTATTACTATTGATGACTATTTATTGCGTTTTGTGTTCTGTTCTGAAGATCGAGTGCTTATACCTATCATTTTTCTATGGAGAAGTGCTTTTTCACCAAGATACTTTTCATATTTATGTCTTTTTCTTGATATTGATGACTGATTTTTCATTTATGTCTTCTACCTATTGTTAATAATTAGTTTATTATATTATGATTATTATATTGTAATTAATATAGTTTGGTTCTTATGATTTATGATTATCTAGGTTAGCATAATAATATTATTATAATTGAGATTAATAACAGTTTTTTGTTTTTAGTGTTAATCTTAACAAAAAATGGTAGTTTGCTCTGTTAATGTTATTAATTTTGTTATTATTTCCTGCTCTGGTTTTTTTAAACAAATTTTTTTTATTTGTTTTATATGCCGTCTTTTTTTCCTTTTTATATTAGTGGATTTTTTCTTTACAACTATTGATAGTTTTTTTCCTCTTCCTGTTTTTCTTTAGTTTAGAAATAGTTTTTTCATCTTTTTAATTTTTTTTATGAGGGGTGATATTTCGGTTTGCTTGATGAGTTGATATTCATTATGGCTATTGTTTATCTACTTCTTTAATATTTTTTCCTGCTTTCACTATTATTTTACTATGACTGTTTTTATTACTATTACTATTAATACATATATGACATATTAAGATAGTGTGAAGGGTTACTGTTCTTTCTACAGAATCTGGGCATTTTTACTCTTATTATTGTTACTATGTGCTATATACTAAAGAGGTTTGATTTCGTTATTGTATTTTTCCTTTTTGTTTGTTTTACTACTGATTTTTTTCTAGACAGTTTAACATGTATTTTTCTCTGCTTTTGATTCCTCAGCTTTAGATTTTAAAATTTTATTTTGTTTTTTTTCCTTACTGTTATTTTGGTCTCGCTTTTTTTTTCTCTCTCCAATTTTTTTAGGGGTTTGGTTGGTTGTGAATTTTTTCTATATTATTATTAGCAGGGTTTTTTTCCTACGTATATATTAGTGGAGATTTTTTTTTTTTTTTTGGTTTCTATATGTTCTTGTCTTTGGAATTTTTCATTTCTTTTTTTCTCTTAATTCCTCTTTTTTTTAAGGTGATTTTCCCCCTTTTTTTTTTTAATGGTTTTTTTTCCCCTACATGCATATAATCAGTGGTGTCAATTTTTTTAATTTCTTTTTTTAGGGTTTTGATTGGTCTTTTTTTGTTGTGATTTTTTCCCTTATTATTATTAGGGTTTTTTTGCTACATATGTTGGTGGATAATTTTTTTTTTTGTTTCTGTATATTTTTGTTTATGGAATTTTTTGTTTCTCCATTTTGTTTATCCTTTTTTTTTTTTGTTGAGTTTTTGTGTCATTTTTTCTTTTTGTCATTTTTTATAGTTGTTTTTTCTTATGTATGTAAATAATAAGAGAAAAGTATTTTTGTTTTATTTTTATTTTTTGTTTTTCCTATTTATTATTATTATTATTGTTATTTTTGCGTCCTGTATTTACATGATTCGAGAAAATTATGGAAAAAGCTAAAGAGTAAAAAATTAAAGAAAAAAATGGGGTAAGATTCTGGTTTTTGCTGCACTTATTTATTATATATATATATATATGTCGGTCTCTATTTCTAATTTTTGTTAATTTGCTTTTGTAGATTGTTATAATAATGCTGTGAACATGGTGGATTAGGAGTATTCAGTGGAAATTTCAAGCACTTATTTATGTGATATTTTGATTTTTGATTTTTTTTTTTCTCTTTTTTTCCTTTCCCCAGGTAATATTTTACTAAAGTTGGTTTTTCAATTTTATGACTTGATTGTTATATTTATATTTTTTTTCCTTTGTTGTTTTTAAGATTTGCATATCCTTTTCAAATGATACTTTATTTTTTAGTTTTTTTTGAATGAATTGTTGGATTTTCTTATTTATATTGTTTAGTTAGATTTGAATAGATTGTTAGACTATTTTATTCTTTAGGCATCTAGACCTCTTATGTTGTTTCTTAACTGTAACTTTTGTACTGAGATATGTTGTTATGGTCTTTGCTGATCTGTCCCAGACATTTAATGCTTCTAAACAATCTTTTTGGGTTTGTCCTTGTGCCATTTACTATGATTATGTGATTTACTATTTACTTTCTTCAGTTTCACTACATTTTTTTATAGCTGTTACCTAGTTTTTAATGCTTCTAGGCTATGATTTTGGATCTGTAATACTCTGATTTACCCAAACTCTGTTATTTGTTATGACGACCCATGTTTTCCTCTGATATTTTACTGAGATAACTCTGTCATTTGTGTGATATTTCTACTTGCTTTACTCATCGACCTTTGAAAAAAAAACTTAAAATTTATTTTTTTTTAATTTGTATATTATAAATAGTTTACCTCTTCATTTATTGCTTTATTCCTATGTTTAACTATCACTACTTCTATAATATTCTCTTACTCACTCTCTTTACAACCATCCTTTAGTTATTACTATCTCTGTAATATCTTCCTATGTACTCTACTCCTAACCTTCTTTAATTGTTACCCTAACTTTCTTATTCCCTCCTTTCTTACTTTCTAAGAACTGAGCTTTATTAACTACTGTTTTATGTTAAGAGGGCATTTTTCATTAAGGTTCTGCTCTTGTTTATGTTTTTGACGGTTATTGAATGCTTTTATTTGACTGATTTTGGGTTCTTCCTTAAACATATGTTCTTTTTTTTTTTTTTTAATTATTTTCTATTTGTTTGTTCCTATGTAATATTTTCCTATTTCCACTATTGTTTAATCATAGTTATTAATATAATATGAAAGGATTTGGTTTTGTTGTTGTGTTCTCTTCTTTAGTCTTTGTCTTTGTCTTTGTTTTTTAAGATGGTGTGATCAACTTTGTTTTTTCAAAACTTTTATTTGTCAATGTTTTGATCATGTCATTGTTAATATATGTTAGATGATTATGAAATAGGATATTGATGCAAACCAAACTCAAAAATTTAATCGGAAGTTTCAGCAAGAGGATTTGGGCGTACTAATGAGGAAAGACAAAAATTGGTCCACATCATCAAGGTCAATTCGGATCAAGAACATCAACCATGCAAATCCATGCAATAGGCGTGTGAATTAAGAAAGAGAAACTCAAAAATATTAAGTTTCCTTTTTTATTATTGTTGAATATTCAGCCATCATTCATCCTTTATTTTGTTAGCTCATTAGTCAACTTTCCTTTTCTATTTTTTGGCATGTACAACCATTTAATTTTCTAATTTTTTTTCCCTTTTCCTATTTTAGGCAAGTAAGAGCTATTATTACTAGATTTTAGCCATAATTAAAATGACATGTAATTAAGTTATTTTATGAACTGATGAGGACATCAAGGCTCAAAGGAATTCTCACGAACCGATTCATGTTCCAGTTGGTCCGGTGACGAGAGCTCGAGCTAAAAGATTCAAAGAAGAGTTGAATAACTTAGTTCAGAGAGTTCTACAACAAGAAGAGAGCGTGTTCACTACTGATGGTGAACAAAGATTGATTTTACTCATCAAATTGGACCCGGAAGAGAGCCAAGATTGATATGGACGTTATGGAAAATATAGAATGATTTTGATGTTTTTCATATTGTGAGTTATTCTTCTTGAGTTCTTGAAGAAACTTATCCGAACTTATCAAGGATTCCTTGTGGCGTTCAAATCAACTAATCAAATGGACTTCCATAACCGTTTGTGGCGTCTTCACCATACCAAGGTTCTTGCTTTGCTAAGCAACGGGTCGCGGTTTCCATCAAACTTGAAAGATCTTGGGTTGCCGTTTCCAGATTTGGTATCGGGTTTCGTCACATTGTTGGCGTGGTTCGTATCATGAACTTTCTTTGTAATAATTCAACCTATAAATAGACGCATATGGAGAAGAAAGAAGACAAGTAATTATTCAGAAATGTGAGAGTATTTTCTTTTTAGTTCTTTGACGAACTATTCGAACTTATCAAAATTTTCCGTGGTATTCATCATCGACTTATCAAATGGATTTCCACCACCGTTTGTGGTGTCTTTCTTATACCGATGTTCTTGTTTCGCATTAAACAATGGGTTGAGGTCAAATAAACCAATGTTCTTGTTTTTGTTGAAGCAATGGGCCGAGGTCTCCCATCCAAACTTGATCGTAGAACGTTCTTGGGTTCCTTATTCGTTGTCAGGTCTCATTATTCTTGGCGGGGTTCGCATCAGATATGGTAGTTTATATGATTGCTGTCCATATAAGGAAATATGACTCTATTTGTTTAAATTATATTATCTCTCAATCATTTTGCTATTAATGTTTCTGTGTTCTTATAATTTGTAAAATCTGTATAAATGCCTATATGATATTGGTTTGTGATTGTGATTGTCATTGTTTGCTTTAATTGTAAATTGGTTTTTTTTTTTTTTTTTTTGTTATCATTACTTTTTGAAAATAGTTTTTCTATATAGATTTAAGCTTACTATGATGATCTTTATTTTAGTATATACTAATACATATATTAGATGCATTATTTGGTTTGGTATATGTTGTTAAAAATAATACTGTTGTTATCAATTGTTAGAGAATTGTTAAATACAATTTGATAGTCTTTATTGTTGCTATAAATGTTTTACATTTCAGTTGTTTTTCGGTTTGTATATATATTTATATGATATTGTTTTGTTACTATTGTTGTCACTGTTTTTTTCTTTATAATTGTTTTTTTTTTTTTTTTTTTTTTTGTTATAAATAGTTAAGAGTTTTTGTCAAATATTTAAGCTTGCTATGATGGTCTTTATTTTGGTATACACTAATTCATACACCAGATGCATTATTTGGTTGGTATAATAAAAATGATAAAATTGTTATTAGTTATTAGAGAATTGTTAGATATGATTTGACAGTTTTTATTGTTGTTATAAATGTTTGGGATTTGAGTTATTTATCAAGTTTTTCAAATGCATAGTAGAATTAATTATGCTACTAGTTTTGTGTTATTTTACTTCTAATTTCGATCACTGTTTTTCAGCTTATTCAGTATTCCTTTTATATTTGCAGTAAACTATATTATAATTATAACTTTATTACTTTATAACTTTATAATAACTTCAAGTAAAGGAATGCAGGTTGTTACTGTTCTTTGAAAACATTATGTATGTATTTTTAGATTATATTTTTGTTATTCTTAACATATATTAATAACAATATAAGATATTTGAGTTTACTGTAATAGTTTTTACTTTTTATGTAATACAAATATCACATTTTATTTATTTCAACACATGTTATTGTTACTGTTTTTATTTTTATTTTTATTTTTATTTTGCAAATTTTAATAAAACAAGTCTGTATCTACACCCAAACATTTCACTTAGTAGCTAAAGACGATGTCAAATTATATTTTTGTTATTCCAAACATATATTGATAACAATATAAGAGATCTGAGCTTGCCTTAATAATTATATTTTTTTACGTAATAAAAATATGAGCTTTTAACACATTTCAATACATGTTATTCAACAATTGATGAATCAAGAAAATTATTCTTCCTTTTTTGTTTTATTATTGTTAAAAATATGTGGTATAAATGTTTTCCTTAATATACATGTTGTGCTTGTTACTTGCTTTCATATATATTACATAATATATTATATTCCTAAATTTTAATTTCATGGTATTATTTCCTTTTTCGTTTTATTATTGTTTTCCTTTGTGTTTTGTCATTCCATATAAATTTTTTTTCTTCAAAATTTTTTTTTACCCGGGGGTTCTTATTTTATTCAATTTAATGGCTATGTATTTAACTTTATTACGATCATGTTTGTACATGGACATTTCTATAAATAGAAGTTTTTGTAATTTAGGTTGTATGACATAATTTTTTTGTATTATGTGATTTTATAATGTAATAATAAAATTTTTCTTTACTTAACATAAAGATATTTATGTATTAATTTATTGATTATTCAATTAACAAATGATGAGGACATGGCAAGAACAAGAGCATGGAATGCTGATCCTATTTCAGTTCTAGAAGAATCTAGCCAAGGTTAAGTTTAATTTTAGCAAGTTAAATTGGGTTGTAAGGCTTGCATGCCAATTTATTTAACTTTCCTTATTTAGGCGTGATTCTTTTGGTGTAATGGCTAATAATAAAGCCAATTTAAATTCTTAATCTTTCCATTTCTAGTTGTAGGCATGAATTAGGAAGATTAGGTCAGTTTCCTGATTTGTTTTCCTTTTTGTTAAAACTGAATTTATTAGAGGATAAATTAGGAAAAGAGAATTGTACGTAGCAGCCTATAAAAAGGCATGTTCTGAAGCTAATGGCAGTTCACAAGTTTTGGAATTCAGAAATGTGAGAGAATTTTCTCTTTGGTTCTTTGACGAACCATTTGAACTTATCGGAATTTTTCGTGGCGTTCACTATCGACTTATCGAACGGTTCTCCACCACCGTTTGTGGCGTCTACGACAATACCAAGGTTCTTGTTAGATTCTTCTAGAACTGAAATAGGATCAACATTTCATGCTCTTGTTCTTGCCATGTCCTCATCAACAAACATAATTTGTTATTCATAATATATATATATATATATATATATATATAAAAGTTTAGAATACAAAATAAATATTTATTTGGTTATTTATTAAGCAAAAGGTCATGCCATCTAAACATCTACAAATATCTACAGGAAAAAAAAATAAAATACCAAGATAAAATTACCAAATTTAATAACATTAAATACCATATGTATAAATTAATTGATTTATTATCTTGCTAATAAGTGTCATTTTTAAGGAAAAAATATATAACATACAAATTTTGTATCAGAAAAAAATAAAATTGCATAAAAAAAATAAGACTGCATAAATTGGCTAACGAGTAAAATTACAAAAACATTGATTTTATTCAAAAATTTATGGAAAAAAAAAAAACGAATTCACACAATGGTTTATGATATAAAAAATTCAAAACAACTTAAAATAACTTAAAGAAAAATAAATAAAATAACAAATAAAAATTTACAAACATTGGAGCTTTATTATTATTTCAGCCCTCAGCAATATTATCCTAGGAAACATGTAGAGGGCAACAGTTTGGTCATAACATATGCTAATTGATCACGTGATGGAGTAAATTAACCGCCAGTGACTTGTCTTCATGAACAAAATGATAATCAATCTCAATGTGCTTAGTGTGAGCGTGTAAAATAGGGATGGCTGCAAGATGAATTGCACTAATGTTGTCACAAATCAGTAGTGCGAAGTAGTAGGGATTCGTAGTTCGCGAAGAAGAGTTTGAAGCCACAAGACCTCTACAGCTGCATTTGCCAGTCCTCGGTATTCATATTCGATGCTACTTCTGGAGACAACATGTTGCCTTGTGGAAGACCAGGAGATGAGATTAGGACAACCCATTGCTTAGTGCAAGTGTGTAAAATAGGGATGGCTGCAAGATGAATTGCACTAATGTTGTCACAAATTAGTAGTGGAGGAGAAGTAGTAGGGATTCGTAGTTCGCGATGAAGAGTTTGAAGCCACAAGACCTCTGTAGTTGTATTTGTCAGTCCTCGGTATTCATATTCGATGTTACTTCTAGAGACAACCCGTTACTTCGTGGAAGACCAGGAGATGAGATTAGGACAACCCGTTGCTTAGTGCGAGCGTGTAAAATACGGATGAATGAAAGATGAATTACACTATGTTGTCACAAATTAGTAGTGAAGGAGAAGTAGTAGGGATTTGTAGTTCGTGAAGAAGAGTTTGAAGCCACGAGACCTCTGTAGCTGCATTTGCTAGTCCTCGGTATTCAAATTCGATGCTACTTCTTGAGACGACCCGTTGCGTTGTGGAAGACCAGGAGATGAGATTAAGACCAAGCAAGGCACAATATCCATTGATGCTACGATGATCATCAGAACTAGAAGCCTAATTAGCATCTGTAAAGTAGAAGTTTGCAGAGGCATGTAGGATAATGCCATGTGACAAAGTACCACGAATGTAACGTAAGATTCTCTTGACTGCACACCAATGAGACGTTGTCGGAGTGTGCATGTATTGACACACTTTGTTGATAGTAAAGCTTAGGTTTGGTCGAGTGATCGTGCAATATTGTAAGGCTCCAACATCTTTCTATAGGATATGGAATCGGGAAGAGCTTTGACCATCATGGAGAGAAAGAGTGGTGTCGGGGGCCATTGGTGTGGAGGCTGGTTTGACATCAAGCATTTCAACCCGAGTTAACAAATCTGTCATGTACTTTTGTTGACAGAGGTGAACGAAGTCAGAAGTTCAAGAGACTTGGATGCCAAGAAAGTAATTCAAATTGCCAAGATCCTTTAGAGCAAACTGAAGATTTAGTTGGTCTATCAACTGTTGAACACGAGAAGGACAATTGCCAGTGACAATTATATCAGCGACGTAGATCAGAACAATTAATGTGTGGTAGGCAATGTGAAGCAAGAACATGGAAAAGTCAGCTTTGGAATTGAAATACCCCCAGGATAACAGAGTTTTGCTTAACTTAGTTGATACGAACCACGCCAACAATGTGACGAAACCCGATACCAAATCTGGAAACGGCAACCCAAGATCTTTCAAGTTTGATGGAAACCGCGACCCGTTACTTAGCGAAGCAAGAACCTTGGTATGGTGAAGACGCCACAAACGGTTATGGAAGTCCGTTTGATAAGTCGATTTGAACGCCACAAGGAATCCTTGATAAGTTCGGATAAGTTTCTTCAAGAACTCAAGAAGAATAACTTACAATATGAAAAACATCAAAATCATTCTATGTTTTCCATCATCTGAAATCAGCCTTATATAGGCAATGTTACAATTTGTAAAATTCCTAATCTACCTTTAAGGATAAACATGCCTAAAACCTAAGAATCAGATTTAATTAAAAAAATAAAATAAAATTCGGAATTAATTCAAAATTTAAATTAAAACTTAAAACTAAAAATCAGATTACAAAGAAATCAAATCTTGATCAGATCTTGTTTTGAATTTCGAATTTTGTGAACTTTTGAAAACGCAATCTTGACTTGATTCTTTGTTGGAAAGTAACGTCCACTTCAACGTCAGAAAATCAAAACGTCCACATCGGTGTTGGCTCGCTTCCGGATCAACTTTGATGAGTAAAGTCAGTCTTTGTTCACCATCAGTAGTGAACACACTCTCTCGATGAACTGGAACTTGAATTGCTTCATTAGCATTCCTTGCAGCCTTGATGTCCTCATCATTAGTGAACAAGGCTCGCGGACTCTGCTTGAGGCGATAAAGAGATTTGTGCAACCGGCAAACATGAGATGGCTTTGAAGAATCAACAAACCCTTGAGGTTGAGACATATAGACTTTCTTCGTCAAATCACCATTTAAGAAGGCATTATGTATATCTAGCTGGTTTATGATCCAATTTTTAGCAAGGGCAAGATAAAAGTGATATGAACCTCGCCGATGGAACGACGAAACCCGACACCAAACGTGGATTCAAACCCCAAGACCTTCAAGACGCAAGCTTGTTTGAGCCTTGACCCGTTACCTAGCGAGATAAGAACCAAGACTTCGGATATTGACAAACGCCACACCAAGATTCTCAAGAACGTCTCAAGAACCTAGATGATAAGTTTGGCTGTTGAACGCCACAAGAATAACTTGATAAGTTCAAAAGTCTTTTCAAGAATGTAAGAAAACACAATTCTCACTTTTTTCTGAATTCTCCAAAAACCCCCTTAGCTTCCAAAAACAGGCCTTTATATAGGCTGCTGAATACAAATACGTATTTCCTAAATTATTCTATAATAAATTCGGATTTAATTCCAAAAGGAAAAAAACAAATAAGGAAAACTGACCTACTCTTCCTAATTCATGCCTAAAACTAGAAAGGAAACATTAAGTATTTAATTTGGCTTTATTATCAGCCATTACACCAAAAGAACCACACCTAAATAAAGAAAGTTAAATAAATTAGCATGTAAAGCTTAAAGTCAGACCTAACACACTAAAACGGAAAGTAGACATGCTGAAATTAAGCTTGTTTTTGACTGGATTCTTCTAGAACTCCAATCATGGTGATGCTCCTCTGATGGTAACGTGGACCATGCTCAATGGGCCTCCATGAATTTACTTGAGCGCAAACTTCTTTAATCAGCCCATTCAATGCTTCTTTAAACGCTTGGCTCTAAGTCTCGTAATTGGCCCAATTGGCAAGCCTAATGGATCACGTGGGTGCTGTCCTCCAAGCCCACTTGTTACTTCGCCGTCATGTATGCTTGGATGTGCAGCCTTATTCGCATCAAAAGGACAATTTGGCTTGTAGTAGGTTTCACAACCGGACTAAACGTGTCAAAAAAGTCAAGACCAAGAGTTTGCAGAAAACCTTTGGTGACCAAGCGGGTTTTATATCTCTCGACAAAGCCATCAGGTTTGAGTTTAAGACGATAAATCCTTTCAACCAATAACTTTTTGTCCAGAAGAAGGAGGAACCAAGGACCAGGTCGAGTTTTTCAATAAGGCATCCATCTTAGTTTGCATAGCTTGTTGCCATTTTGGATGAGAAGAAGTATATTTGTAAGTGACTGGTTCAAAAAGCTTCATGTTGGAGATATGATCAATTGCAGCTATGAGTAGTTTAGGCCTATAAACACCGAGCTTTGACGTGATACTCATAGAATGAACATTAGCAGCATCTGGGGGTATGTGAATCATAGGACCAGATGAGGAAGGTAAAATAATTGAAACACCAGACATAGAAGCAGAATTATGATTATTCTTGGAGGGTGAGGGTTTTGTTGGGGAAGATAGAGTGGTGGGAGAGGACGAGGACGAAGAAGAAGGGATATTTGTAGTGGAAAAAAGGGTGTGGGGTGTGGAAGAAGAAGAAAACGAAGAAGAGTAAGAGTTTGGTGAGGGAGTAAGTGGTATGGGAGGGATGGGTGGATCAGAGGATAAAGAAGAAGGTAAAATGGGAATGGAAGGAGGTTAAGAAAATGAGGAAGAGGTTGAGTTGTGGTTAGAAGAAATTTTGGAGAAAGGAAAAGTGGTTTCATTAAAGATTACATGTCGGGAGACATAAATTTGGCCAGTTTGGATATGTAAACGCAGGTAACCCTTGTGAGAATTGTTGAAACCCAAAAGAACACACTCAGGGGAGCGGTATTGAAGCTTGTGATCATTGTATGGTGTCAAGAAAGGAAAGCAAGCATATCCAAAAACTTTGATGAAGTCATAGGAAGGGAGTTTCTTGTAGAGAGCTTCATAAGGTGACAATAGATTCAAAACAAGTGTAGGCAAGCGGTTTATTAAATAAATAGCAGTTTGAAAAGCATAGGGCCGTAAGAGAGAGGTACAGAAGAGTGTGCAAGAAGGGATAAGCCAACTTCAACCACTTGCCTGTTCTTTCGTTCAACTCTACCATTTTGTTGAGGGGTTATAGGGCAAGGATGTCTATGATACACTCCCAAGTTTTTCCAAAAAGGTTTTGATCAGACGAAATTTACTTCCCCAATCCATTTGTAGTGCTTTAATTTTTATATCAAATTCAGTTTCAACTAGGGCTTTAAAATTTTGGAAAACACCGAATGTTTCATGTTTGGCATTTAGCAAGTAAATCCATGTGAATTTGGAGCAATCTTCAATAATCAAATGGAAATATTTTACACCAGTAACAGAAGACATAGGGGAAGCTCCCCACAGATCAGAATAAACAAGCTCAAAAGGTTTTGAAGCACGAGAAGAAGAATTCATAAATGGTAAACGATGGCTTTTAGCCATTTGACAAGAGACACAAAAATCCATAGAGTTAGCATTTGAGATTTTTAGATTACAAAGCTGCGGAACCCTATTAACTATGTTGGACGAAGGATGCACAAGTCTATTATGCCATAAAGTGGAATTTTGTGAGCAGGTGTGATAGACTTGGACAGGGGCTAAACTTGAACACGAAGAGGAGATTGGGTTGGAATCAGAAGATAGGAAAGTAGTGGTTGACATATGGAGCAATTTGTAAAGACCATCTTCAAGATGTCTCCGTAGAAGCGTTTTCTTCAAGGAAAGATCCTTCACAAGAAAGAATGTGGGGTAAAATTCAACAAACGCTTTGTTATCATGACAAAGTTTGCCAACACTAAGAAGTTTTGAAATGGCTGGAGTGTGGAAAACATGGCTTAATTGGATAGGTTTGATAGGAGAATTAATCATAACATTGCCAATATGAGAGATGTCAATTTTCTTACCATTCCCCACCATCACCTGATCATCAACCAAGGAAGGGCAGTGGGTTGTCGAAAGCACTGAGGTCCGAAGTGAAGTGATGTGTAGCTCCTAAATCCAAAAACCATAGACTCTCACTAGTAGAACTAGAGGAACTGTGACTGGATGTGCCAAGCATGGCAGTGAAAGCATTTGGTTGACTTGGTTGGTTTTCCCACAGTTAAATCCACCATGAGGTTGTTGAGGTTGGTAGTTGCGATCCCTCCTATGGTAACAAACATCTGCAGCGTGCCCAATCTTATGGCCAATTAGACAAATGGTTCTTGGCTTATTGTTTAGCTTGTAAATTGGGTTGGAGAATTGATACGAACCACACCAACAACGTGACGAAACCCGATACCAAATCTGGAAACAACAACCCAAGATCTTTCAAGTTTGATGGAAACCGCAACCCGATACTTAGCAAAGCAAAAACCTTGGTATGGTGAAAATGCCACAAACGGTTATGGAAGTCCATTTGATAAGTTGATTTGAACGCTACAAGGAATCCTTGATAAATTCGAATAAGTTTATTTAAGAACTCAAGAAGAATAACTCACAATATGAATAAACATCAAAAACTGCTTTCATAATCTGAAAATCAGCCTTATATAGCCAAAATTCAATTTGTAAAATTCCTAATCTACCCCTAAAGATAAGCATACCTAAATTAATCTAGGAATCAGATTTATCTAAACAAAAATACTTAAAATTCATATTTAAATTCAAATTTTAAACTAAAACTTAAAACTAAAATAAGATTACAAAGAAATCAAATCTTGATCAGATCTTGTTTTGAATTTTGAACTTCTTGAACACTTGAAAATGTAATCTTGACTTGATATTTTGTTGGAAAATAACATCCACTTCAGCCTTGGAGAATAAAAACGTCCACATCAACCTGGGCTCTCTTTTGGATCAAATTGGATGAGTAAAATCAGTCTTTGCTCAGCATCAGTAGTGAGCACACTCTCTTCTTGTTGTAGAACTCTCCGGACTAAGTTATTCAGCTCTTCTTTGAATGTTTTAGCTCGAGCCCTCATCACCGGACCAACTGGAACTTGAATTGGTTCGTGAGTATTTCTTGCAGCCTTGATGTCCTCATCAAGAATGATGGGAAATTGGGTTTGCCGAGGATTCCTAAAAAGGGATTGGGAAAGGGAGGTTGTGGTATGCTTTGGGGTTTGTTTTGTGAGAAATTGGTGAAACGGGACTAGTTGTTGAAAAAGGAGTGTTGAGGCTTGAAGTTGTTTGAGAAGTTGGATGGGTATGGTTTTGGCTAGTTGTTGTTTTGGGAAAACTGGGTTAGGTTCGTTTGGGCAAACTGAGCTTGAACAAGGTTAAGTTGATCAATAATGTGTTGTTCCTCCAATCGGTATTCATGGTTAATCAAGAGGTTGTGAATTTCATCCACGGATGAATGATCAGGTCTAGCAATAAGGTACTTTCAATGACATTATAATCAGGTCCTAGGCCTCTAAAGGTGTGAATCAGTTTGTCTCTGTAAGACAAGGGCTCTCAAATGGCAACAAACTTATCGAAGATGGTTTTTTAAACTATCTAGACACTCTGTTATGGTGAGACCATCTTTCTTGGTGTTCATGAGTTGGGTTTTCAAGTTTAGAATGATGGAGATGGAGGCTGTATGATATACCTGATTCAATGAGTCCCAAATTTCTTGTGCAGTGGTTAGCCCAACAATCCTACCCATCATTCCTTCAATAAGAGATGAGTAGGATCCTATTGAGTTTCCTCCACTGGATCTATTCTGGATTTCGTTGCTGCTGCTGAACATCCAGAAACTGAGGTGGGTTAGATGTGGAGCCATCGATGTGGCCTTCGAGACCATTGGCAATGATGATATTCATCATCTGGGTTTGCTAGAGAAGGTGGTTGGTATTATCCAACCTCACTGTGATGTTTTGATTCAGAGGTGGAAGAGGGTTTCGGTTTTGAAAAGGATTTGGGTTTTGAGGAGGTTGAATCTGGTTTGGGTTTGGTATGGGTTGTTCTAGGACGATTGGATGAATTAGCATTTCTTGGCTGATGAACGATCTGTGGGTTATCAGCCATGGTTGTGGGACTGAGGGGAGCTCAGGTGGCTTTGATACCAAATTGGAAAAGAAGAAGATGAGGCTAGGTTAGAAATTTAGAGAGTAAGAGAAATTAGAAAATGCTCAGCTCAAATTAGAGCAGAAAGAGCTAGTGGTATTTATATTACATTTGATATTGTACAAAGAACATTCTCTGCATCTATACACGTGGCAATTCCCAAAAGGAAAGGGCATAACAAAAGAGAGAGAATTATGTGCAACAACAAACTATACTAAAGATAATTTACAGTCTAATAATCTCTAATCCTTGGGGTTTCCTGCCAGATCTGTTGAGTACATTAATGTTCTTTTTTAGATATAATTGTAATTGCTATTTAATATAATTTACTTAGAATTTAATTAGTAAGATAATGATAGTTCTTGACATAAAATTGAAAAATTGAACGATCTGTTTTTGTGATCTGATGTGCTTGCAGCTTCCAAGCATTGTCTTTTTCGGTAGGCTTAACGTTAGTGCCTTACTCATTTTTAGTTATGTACATTGCTTTTGCAGAAGTTTAAAGACTAGTTTTTTCTTCGAACTAATTGTTGGTACAGTTGTCCTTTATGTGCAATACAACCAAAATGAGTACGGGTACTATTCTTCTTTCATTCTTCTTTTTTCCCCATTTTCTGTTTTCAAAGGAACCACATAATGCCACTGATTTCGTTTTGTTTGCTTACATTTACTGTTAATGTACATCCAATAAAGTTAGATCAACTCTACGCATTTTGGATGGGACCTAATGATATAAATTTCATTCGTTGAATGTGCATTTGATATTGTAGAGTTGGTGGTTTGATGTTCTTTTCATTGCCTGTGATATGTAGATTTCTATTGAACTGTCCTTCATGGAAGCTGTTCAGGATTGCACTAAAACTGTGTTGTTGTGCCCTGTGAAGCTTGTGTATGTTGTTCATTTCACTTGCCCAATCTTGTTTTCCTTTTTCATTTTTTGGACAATTCTAGCCTCTTTTGTTGTTGTGAAGTATTTGGTTGTATATGCCGTGCTTGGTTGGTTGACATTGTAAAGTTGGAAGATGCTCCTGTCTTGCTCGTTTTTGGTTGGTTGATGTTGTTGTCAAGTATTTAGTCTGGCATTTGTAAATATTTTGTTATTGGAGAATGCTTTGGATTTTTAAATTATCACTTGTTTGCTTTATTTTGTAATGTGAAATTGTTGATTACTACAGAGTTTGCATTATACTCTACTAGAATATAGTGGTGTCGGTGGTCGGAACTGGAGACATCCAGTCATCCATATTGAAAACAGAAAATATTCTTGTAGAATAACCAAAATATTCTACTAGAATATTCTGATGACCGGCGTCGGTGGTCAGAGTCAGAGACATCTGAACATCTTTATTGAAAATATTCTAATATAATATCCAAACATATTTTAATAGAGTATGCAGTATATTTTACTAGAATATAGTGGTGTCGGTGGTCGGAACCAGAGACATCCGGTCATCCATTTTGAAAATAGAAAATATTATACTAGAATATTTCGATGATCGGCGCCAGTGGCCGGAGCCGGAAACA
This sequence comes from Ficus erecta, assembly GCA_008635985.1. NCBI lineage: Eukaryota > Viridiplantae > Streptophyta > Magnoliopsida > Rosales > Moraceae > Ficus > Ficus erecta. The sequence continues at coordinate 33,994 of BKCH01000301.1, read as the reverse complement.
TCCGACCATCTAAGTTTAAAATCTTCTAATTTAATATCCAAAATATTATTGTAGAGTATGTAAATACTCTACTAGAATATAATGGCTTCGGTGGTTCAAAGCCGAAGACATCCGACCATCTATGCTGAAAGCAGAAAATATTCTATTAGAATAACCAAAATATTATATTAGAATATTCCTACGACTGACGTGGGTGGCTGGAGTTGGAAACATCCAACCATTTATGCAGAAAATAGAAAATCTTTTATATAATATTCAAAATATTCTAGTAGAATACCCACAATATTCTATTAGAATATTCTGGCGATAGACACCAGAAGCAGAAGTCGAAGATGTCCGATCAACCATGTTGAAAATAGAAAATATAGTAATAGAATACTCAAAATATTCTACTAGAATTTTCAGGCGGCCGGAGTCGTAGATGCCTTATCATCCATGTTGAAAATGAAAAATATTCTAACAAAATATTCTACTAGAATATTCAAAATATTCGTTGATGGCTTGTGCTGGAGACATCAGGATGTTCATGTTGAAAACACAAAATATTCTTGTAGAATTTTCACATCATGTGCAATTTGATGTCCTATACATTTTTTTTTTTAATTAATATGAAGAATTTGAATAAAGCATAGTATGTTGACCTTTGAGCAGCATCTTTTGACCTTCGACTAGTACCCGTGGGTGGCAAAGAAGTAAAGTATCCAACAACAATGTCAAAAATGTCAAGAGGTTTTGAAACTGTGGCATTTGAAATATTATTCTTTTTAATTTTGTATCATATTGGTCTAATATTACTTTTTTTATATTATATTAATACAAGGTATTCAAATTTATATCATTCAGATACTTTCAAAAAAAAAAAAAAACAAACAAAAGAGTAGTGTTTTAGCCCATCTGATGGTGCCAAGAGAAGTTGGTTTCTCAACACGTTATTAATCAATCAATGCTTTTGGATCATTAAGCTTAAATGATGCAATGAGCTGTTGCTTCTTCAATATCTATCTAACAAGTCGTACAATCATAACACATACAGGTTGGGCCTACTAAGTAATCAACTAGTTCAATTTGATTCAATAATAATTTAAAAAAAAAAAAAAAAAAAAACTAGTGTCAATTGAAGTTTTCTATTGCTATGACAGATGTTTGAATGTTTTCTCGATTTGTTTTTACAAAAGTAAATTTGAAAAGTTGGGAAAAAAGTAGCTTTGAAAAATCCAAATATTTAATGCCAAGAGGAACATGCTCAGGCCAGCAAACGCCTTCTTGGAGACTACTGCTGTGTTTGGTAAAACAGTTTGAGTTGAAATTTTTAAGTTTGAGTTGGTTGACTTTTTAAAAATTAGTTATAAATTTTGTTGACTTTTCAGAAAAATAAAAAATTGAGATGAAAAAGTACAGTTTAGTTAGAGTTGAACCAACGAGCCAAACACACCCTACAAAATTCGGCTTCGCTGATTCTCTATTTGGGAGATTTGAGAAGCATTAGAAAACTGCACAAAGGAAAACTGTTGGTTTTATTCCTAAACTCTTACATTTATAATTTTTTTTTAAAGCTGAAATAACTTTAAATTCTTAAAAATGAAAATTTATTTGGTTTTTTTTTTAATAAACTATGTTAATTATCGTTAACAAATTGGCTTGATTATTCGATTGGTCCATGAATTATTACATTTGTGATATTTTGATATCCAATCTTTTTTTTTTTTTGATGAAACCTTAATTTTTATTGAACTTATTAATTTAATTTTAAGAAAATAAAAAAAAATCTTTAAAAACATGAAAAGAAAATTTATCATTAATATACATTACTAGTTGCTAGATATTTAATGAGTGGTGCAACTTAACAAGTGTAATATTATATGAGAATTAGGCAGCAAAATTTATTGAAACTTTCACACGCATATATATATATATAATATATATATATAGATGTTAAGAAAGAAGGTAACATTTATGAATACTTTTTTTTTGAAAAAAGCACCTAAATGACATTAATTTAAAAATCATTGCACTAATATAATATAAAAAATAACACTAAATTAATATGATACAAAATTAAACTAAATTGAACTAAAATTTGTGATATGTTAATCAAAAATGGAGAATTTGTATTATGATGGTCAATATATGAAAAAAAAAAAGTGATTATTTAGGTAATATTTTCTCTCTCTATCTCTTTTTGAAATTCTCTATTTTTTCTTTGACAGGAAAAAGACCCATCAAGTCTTACATTAATGTTGAAAAGAAACATAATATTGATATAAAATTAGGATTTACAGTTAAATAGTCTTTTTTTTTTAAGAAGGTTTTTAATGAATGACATATGTTTTTAGAAATTAGTTAAAAGACTTTTTTAAAAAAAATAGTTAATCATTGATCGAAAAGAAACGTAATATTGATATAAAATTGGGATTTATAGCTAAATATTCTTTTTTTAAGAAGGTTTTTAATAGATGCTAGATGTTTTAAAAATTAGTTAAAAGATATTTTTTTTAAAAATTAGTTAAGAGGTTTTTGATAGTGATTGACTATTGTAAGTCAATCACTAATTAACCATAACGTAAATCATCAAATTTCACAGTCAATCACTGATCGATTATTAGTCAATCACCAAATTTAATATCCAATCACTGACCATTAATCAATTACTGATTGACTAAATCTGAAAAATAATAAACGATTATATTTTTAAATAAAAATAATAATTAAATCATCTATTAAATTATGTTATTAAAAAAAAGGAGCAGACTTTGTTGAAAGTAAATAGCGTATTTTTGATTAACAATTATTGATGAATTTTTTAATACTTGTCGTACTCTCTCTCTCTCTCTCTGTGTCTAAGGATCATAATATTTTGATAAACAATATTTTTTGGATAAATATTTGTTTTGCTAAACAATATTTATCCAAAAAATGATTAGTTAATTAATAAAGAAACCCAACCCCGTCAACTTGCCGATCGAAAAAAAAAAAAAACCCAAAAGGCCAATTCCCCAAGCAGAATCTCAGTCAGTTGAACACAGAGCTCTCTCTCTCTCTCTCTCTCTCATCTATCTAGAGAGAGAAAGCAAATCCTGTAAGCTTTTCGTAGATCGAGTCGTTCGCTTCAGAACGGCAACAATGGCACATCAGAGGAAACGCCAGGTGATGGAATCCATGTTCCCCGTGATCGAGCTCGTCGTCATCCTCCTCGCCTGCGTCGAGCTCTGCGGGGCCGCCACCGTCGTCGACGTCTACCGCCTCATCCAGTACGACATCTCCGGTGTCCCTTTCGGATCTCGTTTCGCTGCCCTCAACCACCACGCCGCCTCCACTCACTTCCCTCCCGGCTCCGATCTCTCTCGCACAGTCCTCATTATTCCTTTTCGCGACCTCAATATCTCCTTCGTCAAAGGTATCTAATTTCGTCCGTTTTTCAACGCTTTTTTTTATTTTTTTTCTTTCGCTCTCTGTGGATCCAAAATCGATTAGTTTTTGCCTAGATTGTGATTTTTGGTGCTCTTCTTAGTTAAATCGAATGCAATTAGTGTGTGTGTTTCTTTTTTTCTTTTTCTTTTTTGTAAATGATTTCAATGACGACGAGGCAACCTTTTGGATAATTTGAGACCTTATTTGATCTGGCATTTTTCATGATTCAAGTTATTGGATTCTGCAATGTTTCGCAGTCTTATATTTGGATATATATTGTTGAAAAGTGCCTATTTGATGTGTTTTGTTTGATAAATGAACGCATGGTTGTTAATGAACAAGAGGCAGATATTGGTATTTTGTAGATGTACATCCAAAACACTGAAATGCCGACTTTCCCGACCTCATTTACTTTGTAAGATTCCATGGGATTGTATAAAAATTCTATTTCATACAGTGAATTTGGAATTTAAAGAATTTTCAATGAGTATGTAGAGTTTCTAATTTGTCACCACCATTTGATTATAGATTTTTTGTGCTAAGGAATTCAGCTAACTTGAATTATGTACTCCCACCAAAAGGTAGGGAAAAAGAAGAAGAAGAAATGAACCAGAGAAAATGGAGCATGTGGTCCTATTCATTTGTGATGTCTAGTTGGATTCTTGGTGCTTTGATGACTTGGTTGAGGAATTATGTTTCTTGACTGTTCTTGTTTATTTATTTATTTATTTTTTGGGAATTCTGTTGCAGAATATATTTCTCAAAGACAACCTCTTGGAGGCTTGCTGTTTTTGCTTCCCCGGATGTTTAGTTTTGAGAATAAAGACGACATTGGGAGCAATCATCAAGATCATGCAAGTGAGCAGATAAAAAATTTACTCACAGAACTTGAACAGTTACTTTTACACTCAAATATTCCTGTGAGTGAAACAAATTCAACTTCTCCTAAGCTTTCTACATACATGACTTAATCTTCTGCTGTTTATTTCTGACTTCTATCAGCTCTCTTAACTGTTTATGTCTTTGTGTACGAAGTCTTGATTTTCAATCCTGTATTCTACTGGTTTTATTATTGTTATTGCTCAACTAAAAATTGAATGAATTGGTCAGCGTTGCATGGAAGTTGTGTCTCTGTCAATGTGTATGTGTGTGTGTGTTTTATTTTATAAACCAATTGTTGTCATGAATGTCCCTTTAGAGCCTTTTTTAAGGGGAACTTTAGAGACTTGCTTCTAATGAATGTTTCTTTTTCTGTTACTTTCTGTTGCAGTATCCTGTTTATTTTGCTTTTGAAGATAGTGATACCGAGGCTGTATTGGCTGATATTAAGAGGAATGATGCCACTGGCCAACCTGCCACTGCAACTACTGGCGGGTAAATTTTTTTTAGTTTATTTTTTCTCAGATTGAAAATATGGGAGTGGGATATGTTCTTTTGAGAGTCAACCTATAGTTTGATATGAATTTTTGATTTTCGCCTTAATCTATTCTTGGTGGAGGTAAAGTAAGGATCTTGGTGGAGGTAAAGTAAGGATCATCAAGAGAATGTGAAGAGGAAGAACATATGTGTTTGTGTACTAAGGGCATGTTTGGTATACCGTATTAGCAGCCCGTAATTAAAATAATACAATGTTTGACAACGTCTCTGTATTGTATAGTTTAATACGAAATCAAAAACTAAAACAATACGGACTGCGACATCTTATACAAGAAAAAACCTCTGTATTAGGCTATATTGTATAGTTTAATCTAAATGATTATATCTAAAAACAAAATATAATGGATTTTAATATGGAGGTCGGGTCAGGTTTCTGGACGAGAGTTGGGGTCGGGTTTCGGTATGGGATCGAGGGTCGAGGTTGGCTTTCAAGGTCGGATTTCGGGACGGGGTTGGGTATTGGGGTCGGGTTTCGGGACGGATGTCAGGGTATGTTTTCGGGGTCATGGTCGGTGTCGGGTTTCGGGACGGAGGTCGGGGTCGGGGTCAGGGTCAGGGTCAGGGTTTCGGGACGCGGGTCGGGTTTGGGTTTTGGGATTGGGGACGGGTTTTGGGATGAAGGTTGGGGTCAGGATTCAGGATTTAGGACAAGGGTCGGGGTCAATGCAATGCAAAACTAAACATCATGTTGTATAATAACAATACAATACAATGCAATATAATACGCCGTGCCAAACATGCCCTTAATGTTGTTTTCCATGTCTGGTTCCATTTCTTTTACCTGTAGATGCAGATTTATAATCGCTAAATGAATTGATGCGTGTCAAGGGAATGTATCCTCAACCTGGCAATTTTTTGCTCTATCGGTTCCTGTATCCTAGGCGATAAGCACATTCTAAGCCTATGTTGCATGAACTTGAAACCTATCATATATCCAAGCTAAGAAAGAAACAATGCAGAATCAGTTTAGAGGATTTGTTTTCATGTCTGCTTATTTATTATCTATTTCTTGTGGTTGCACCTGAAGCATTTGTGGTGCACTTGACTCCAAGTTTATGGATTTATCTCTCCTCCCTGGACAGTCTTCCTGTCACCATAAAAAAGAAAAGTCGTTTTATTTCTTGTATTGATTTTTTCAATCAATAAAGGCCGTCTATAATTTAAAAAAATAAATAAAAATAGATGAACCGTTCCACATCTTCTGCAAAAGTTTGTTGTGCATAGATTTTCTTTAGGTTTTTCACATTAAAGCATAAGGCCAAGAGTCTTAGCATACAAAAGAGAGAGAGTACTATTTTAAGTTATTTTGGTTATCTTAATAACAGTATGGTTGGTTTCTCAAAATAAACGTGCTCATGTATTCTCTTCTAGAGACTAATAGAAAAATTATTTTTTGGTGGTGAATGCAGATACAAGCTTGTTGTTTCAGTGCCAGAACCTAAGAAGGTTGCATCACCCACCATCACTAACATTCAGGTAAATATTTATTTATTTTTTTAATCGGTCTTTTCTGGTAAAATTTTTCCTTGGGAGTGATAATTTATTTTGCCTGCTAGATTGTTTTTAAATTGGATTATTGTTTCGAGTATAACAGGGATGGTTGCCGGGACTGAAAACTGATGGAGATAATCAGCTTCCAACTATTGCAATAGTGGCATCGTACGACACCTTTGGGGCTGCTCCAGTATGTAACTTTATTATAGTTATTTCTAATCAAATTCAATGAGCTCTAGAAAGGTCTGACAGATCCTTATATGTAGGCTTTATCTGTCGGAAGTGATAGCAATGGAAGTGGCGTTGTAGCACTTCTTGAAATTGCTAGGCTGTTCTCTTTTCTTTATTCAAATCCTAAAACAAGAGGGCGGTACAATTTACTTTTCGGGTTGACATCTGGTGGACCTTATAACTACAATGGCACTCATAAGGTACTTATCTCTTGTTAATGTTTTTAACTTTTCCCACATTTCAACCATATTATGTTTGTTGACTTTCTGATTGACTTAATTTTGTAATATTCTTTCTTGATTGTCACCCGCTTATTATGGAATTTACATATTGCAGTGGCTACGAAGCTTTGACCAACGCCTTCGTGAGAGTATCGATTTTGCTATTTGCTTGAATAGTGTTGGCTCATGGGATAATGAATTATGGATTCATGTTTCTAAGCCTCCAGAAAATGCCTACATAAAGCAAATTTTTGAAGTAAGATAATAGAAACGGTTATAAAATTCTGTCGTTAATAAATTAATCTGCTGCATCTTTTAATCTAATGGACTCTCTCTCTTTCTGGGTAGGGTTTCTCTAACGTGGCCGAAGAATTGGGTTTCAAAGTAGGCCTGAAGCACAAGAAAATAAATATTTCTAATCCTCGAGTAAGTATCCATGCTTAAAATTTTCGTCATTAGCGACTAATTTTGAATTTTTGACGAGGAGATGTTATTATCTTATAACATATGACTAGAGATTTTTATGATATAGGTTTGAGACGATTTTATGATTAATAAATGCTTAATGGGCGGCCTTGAACTTGTGAAAATGCATTGATTTTTATTTTTGAAATAAATTTATTTTGATACAAAGTATTAGGAACTGGATTTTGTAAATTAATATACTTTCATTATTGGCATCATCCCTAGTATAACCTTGATAACTTCACCTCTGTAACCTTTACCGATCCAGGATTTATTTTCATATTTCCTTGGTAGAGATTCTTTCTCAATCTACTGAAAGAAAATATGAATTTACTTCCATCTTATCTTACCTAGCAAAAAAATAAATAAATACATAAAGGAAGTTACTTTTTAACTCTTAAAGCTTGTAATCTATGAGGCTGGACTTGATGTTTTAAAAACAGATCTTGATTGTTTCTATCATGTTATGCATCTCTGCCCTCTTCCTATATTTCTATTATGAGATCAGGTGATGAAGTTGCTGGCTTGTTGTAGGTAGCTTGGGAACATGAGCAATTTTCAAGGATGAGAGTTACTGCTGCTACCCTCTCTGAACTCTCTGTTACTTCCGAATTATTTGAAAGAACGGGGGGTTTGGTTGATAGCAGGTTTTGTTTCTTGTACTCAGTTCTCTTATTGCTGGGAGTTCACTTCTAGTATGGATAGACAACTCTAAATTTGTTGGTTTTCTCCAGGGGTTTCACAAATGAAACTGCAGTTATTAGAAGTGTGAGGTTAATTGCTGAGAGTCTTGCGGTAAGATTATGGCCTTGATTATCACATTTTATTCCATTATGTAATTAACAAGCTTAAAGCTTACTAGGAGAGGGGATAGGTGTATTATACTCGTTTGTTGAACTTGAAGGATGCTACATTCATTTTGAGCTAGCATAATCTGGTTTGGATAAATGGTGTTTTACATTTCAAGGCCTGTTATTCCCGTTTGGGGTCAAATTTTGGATATGATATTTTGGAGGTTGAAGATGGTTTGAGTTTTGAAAATGTGCATTTAGTGAAAATGAATTGGTTGGAGTGAAAAAGTGTAAAAACTTGAAATGTGTTCAGAAAAAAATTAGCAATATGGATCTTGTTTCGTTCCTTTCGAAATTATATTCAATTTTTTTTTAAATCATCTCATTTTGACTTAAAATGATAAAGTTATGGACTTTTAAAGTTTGAGTTTTTTGAAATGTTTGGAAAGTGAATAGAAAAATTGGAGGAAAAGGACCAAAAAACTTTTGGAAACAATGTTTCCAGAAGTTGACCCCAAACGGGGCCTAATAATCTTTTGAATGAATTTTTTTTAATATAAAAATTTTAATACCAACCAATGTACTTGGAATTTTTTTTCCCTTCCCCACACTTATAATTTTTGAGAATTTCGTGAATTTGGTGTCTCAAATTTTTGAAATGTGTGCTTAGCTGGACGTCGTCTAGGAAGTTTTATCTTCCAGATATCTTCTAAGAGTGGATTTGAACTTCTTGGTTAGTATCCTTTTTCTAGATATTATGATCGAGGCCACTGCTAGTATGAACTCGTTTTTTATGAACTATGATCATCTTACAAATTTGAAAGTATATTTGTGGCCTTTAGCTTTAAGTAGATCTCTCTCTCTCTCTCTCTCTCTCTCTCAAACGCACGTGGCAAAATCATAGCAGAGCAATAATGTCAGTAACACCAGACTTCTGACATAATTTTTCAAAAATATGATTCTGCAACAGAGCATTGTGGTTCTAGCATTTTCATTTCATTTTTGAGAAAAAGGCTTCACAACTGATAAGCTTTCTTTCCAAGTGTTTGTAGCTAATATTGTTGTTACCTTCGTTCGATGCAGAGACATATTTATGGCCAAGAAAAGAACATGGAGATCTTTGCAGATGACAGTAGTTTAGCTGTAAATCCTTTTTACATAAGGTCGTGGTTGGAGTTTTTGTCACGAAAACCTCGAGTGGCACCATTCATTTCAAAGAATGATCCCCTTGTCTTGGCTTTGAAAAAGGTTTTACATCTGATACTTTATATGCTCATGCAAAATTTTTCTTTATGTTCATTTCTTGATACGTTGAGTTTGTTGGGAAAGCAATTCAGGAATGCATACATGCATATCATACATATCAAAATGTGTGATATCAGAAATTGCATATGTATAAGTGAATTATCAAAAAAAAAAAAAAAAGTTACATATCAAAATGTGCATAGGTTCTCAAAGTTAATATACAAAGTACGGATTTATATGGTATAAATTTTATGTAAAACCCAAGTCCTATTGTATCTACTGGTACAGTTTTTTTTAATGAATTACTATTGGTTTTAAGATTCTTTTTTTTATTCCCTTGAAAAGCTAAAGCTCGTTTGAAAAATGAATCTTTGTTTCTTCCTTATATTTCTTTTTCTTTTTTTTCTTTTCTTTCCGTTGTCAGGAATTAGAAGATTACACTCATGAAGTGAACATACAACATGAGGTGCTCGATGGAATGTTCACTTTCTATGATTCATCTAGAGCTAGGCTTAATATATATCAGGTATTAAAGTTGTGTAAATTTCACATTTGCTTCTGGTCGTTGTAAAGTAATTGGTTTTAATATGCCATCTCTCAAAGATTACTGTGTTATAGTTTGTATACAGATTGTATAGTAGGGCAGTACATAGCTTCTACCATCCATATTTGCCAATACATGACCAAGTCCTAACACATTTCTACATATGGTTACTGTGTCTTACTCTTGTTGTAGGCGTGTTTATTTGCTTGTTTAGCTATTATGCGCTCTCTTGGTTTAAATGGTAATATGCTTAAAAGTGTCTTGTTACAGGTTGCTAGTGTTACATTCGACCTGCTGTTGCTTCTAGTTTTGGGATCTTACTTGATAGTGCTATTCAGTTTTCTTGTCATCACAACTAGGGTATTACTCTTATCCTTTTTCTGCGGCTATAGCTCTTGGTTTCTGTATTTGATAGATTATTCTACTCTATTCTACCAGTTTCCTTCCTCTGAATACTAGACATTTGAATGTGCAAAACCACTGACAATGTTATTCAACAGGGTCTTGATGATCTAATCAGCATATTCCGAAGACCTCCCTCACGGAAAGTGAAAACAGCCTGATGACCGAACGGAGAATTAACCCAAAACCATCGGCATTTCTGGTACCGAAGATTCTTCAATATAGTTCAGCTTCAAATTACCGTTCATGAGACCATATTTAGTTTTAGCAATGTATCAGTTAGTTCATGACACGAAGGATGATCAGGTAACTCTTTTTTAGGGGATGTTTTTTATTCTTTAGTGTCAGAGTTGGAATTATTGAAGTGCGAGAAAAAATTTTGTAATGATTCACATTTCAACCTTGTATCATTCCCGGAAGTTATAACTGAAGATTGTGCTTTAGAAGTGGATTCCATTTGCCCCTAACCAAGCAAATAAGGTAAAGAGATTAGTGGATAAATTATCTTCTCAACAAAATCCCAGATGATATTTTCCAATGCACTTAGCTTGGGTCCTTCGGCCTATGTTTGGTAGATGGAAAAGATATAGTAAGGAAATTGAAAAGGTTTGGAGGATTGGGATTGGGAGGAAAAGTGATTGTAGGTAATGTAATGGAAATGCCATAAGGTCAGAAGTTAAAAACCTCTCAATCCAAGTTCAATGGGGAAAAAAAAAAAAGGAAATTGGGAAGTGTAAATCCATGGGACTCGCTTTTTTGAATTAGAAAATTACCTAAACAACAACTTTTTTTTTTTTTTTTTTTTTCATTGTCCAACAGGACACAAAATCCCCCCTCTTTACCAACATAACAAACTTTTTTTTCCCCCTAGTTCGTTTTGGTTATTTTTAATTCTCTCATCTGCGCTCTCTTCGATCTCTCTCTCTGACCTTCCCTCCATGCTTAGTCACAGATTCGACAAATGTTTGTCGAGATCATGCCGGAGTTCGCACGGCGTCGGCAACGGATATGTTCCCGGTATGAGCCTCTGCTTTGTCACAGCTTCTTTGGCAAGCTCCGAAGGAAGACAACGGCATGTAGAATTTGGTGTCTGAATCATTCAAGATTTTCTTTGCTTCGGTGCGATATGGCCGTGGATAAACTAGCGATATGATAGAGTCCAATTTGGCCGCCTAGATCTGGATCTGGTCCGAGCTCTCTCTGAAATGCCGGTAAGCTGTAGATCCATCCTTGTGATTCTCATGACTCCAGCGAGCTCTAGATCCATCCTCACGATTGCTTGCGACTCTGGCGTATATCCGTTCTAGCAATTGTCGCAACTCCGGCAACCGTCACACAACACTATAAGTTCATATATCTTGTTTGACGAAGCTGTTGGTCGATTTCTTAAGAACTCGACTTTATTTTCACGCGAACATGTACCCTTTTTCATGATGATTAGGCACAGCAGGCTGCGAATAATATTCCTGTGCCGAAATGATAACTTTTTTTGCCATTTTTTCTTGCCAAAATTTTGAATTTCTTTCTCCAAAATTGGGGTACGATTTTCGCATTGTGCAAAGTTGCACTCTTTTTCTTGACGATTAGGCACAGCATGCTACAAGCAATATTACTGCGCCAAGACGGCAAAATTTTTTGTCTTTTTTTCCACTAAAATTTTGAATTTTTTTCCCTCCAAAAATTTGGGCACGATTTTCGCGTTGTGCAAATGTGTACCCTTTCCGCGACGATTAGGCATAGTAGGCCGTGAGTAATATCCTGCATTGAAACAATAATGCTTTTCACTCTTTTTTCTCGCCAAACGTTTTTCAAATTTTTTTCCCACCAAAATTAGGGCACGATTTTCGTGTCATGCAAATGTGTACCCTTTTTTGCGATGATTAGGCACAGCAGGTTGCAAGCAATATTGATGAGGACATGGCAAGAACAAGAACATGGAATGTTGATCCTATTTTAGCTCTAGAAGAATTTAGCCAAGGTTAAGTTTAATTTAAGCAAGTTAAATTGGGTTGTAAGGCTTGCATGCCAATTAATTTAACTTTCCTTATTTAGGCGTGATTCTTTTGGTGCAATGGCTGATAATAAAGCCAATTTAAATACTTAATTGATGAGGACATCAAGGCTGCAAGGAATGCTAATGAAGCAATTTAAGTTCCAGTTCGTTAAGAGAGTGTGTTCACTACTGATGAAGAACAAAGATTGATTTTACTAATCAAATTTGACCCGGAAGAGAGCCAAGATTGATTTCCATTTCTAGTTGTAGGCATGAATTTGGAAGATTAGGTCAGTTTTTACACAGAAATTGGAGGTTTGATTCTCTTTGGTTCTTAAACGAACTTTTTGAACTTATTCGTGTGTCCGAATTTGCTTATGGTTTTAGTTGTAATTCCTCATCAGTTGGCATGGTTCGTATCAACCTATGACACCGAAAGGGAAAGTAACCATGCCAATTTACTTGATGAAATTAAGCGTGTTTTGATCGGACTCTTCTAGAACTTCAGTCACGGTGATGCTCCTCTGAAGATAACGTGGACCATGCTCAATGGGCCTCCACAAATTTACTTGAGTCCAAACTTCTTAAATCAGCCCATTCAATTCTTCTTTAAATCGCTTGGCTCTAAGTCTAGTAATCGGCCTAATTGGCAAGCTTAATGGATCGTGTGGGTGCTACCCTTGAGTCCCTCCAAACCCACTTGTTAGTTCCCCCTCATGTATGCTTAGTTGTGCAGCCTCATTTGCATCACCTGTGCTCTTTGTAACTGGTTCGATAGGAACTTGAATAGGATCCACATTCCATGCTCTTGTAGTTGTAATTCCTCATCAGTTGGCATGGTTCGTATCAACCTATGACACCGAAAGGGAAAGTAACCATGCCAATTTACTTGATGAAATTAAGCGTGTTTTGATCAGACTCTTCTAGAACTTCAGTCACGGTGATGCTCCTCTGAAGATAACGTGGACCATGCTCAATGGGCCTCCACAAATTTACTTGAGTTCAAACTTCTTAAATCAGCCCATTCAATTCTTCTTTAAATCGCTTGGCTCTAAGTCTAGTAATCGGCCTAATTGGCAAGCTTAATGGATCGTGTGGGTGCTACCCTTGAGTCCCTCCAAACCCACTTGTTAGTTCCCCCTCATGTATGCTTGGTTGTGCAGCCTCATTTGCATCACCTGTGCTCTTTGTAACTGGTTCGATAGGAACTTGAATAGGATCCACATTCCATGCTCTTGTGCTAGCCATGTCCTCATCAATCATGCCCCATTTTTGGAGGGAAAAAATTCAAAATTTTGGTGGGACAAAAAGGCGAGAAACGTTGTCGTCTCGGTGCAGGAATATTTGATGAGGACATGGCAAGAATAATAACATGGAATGTTGATCCTATTTCAGCTCTAGAAGAGTCTAGCCAAGGTTAAGTTTAATTTTAGCAAGTTAAATTGGGTTGTAAGGCTTGCATGCAAATTTATTTAACTTTCTTTATTTAGGCGTGATTCTTTTGGTGTAATGGCTAATAATAAAGCCAATTTAAATACTTAATCTTTCCATTTCTAGTTGTAGGCATGAATTAGGAAGATTATGATGAGAACGTCGTCACAGGCAAGAGCACGTGGGATGAGACGTATTCAGATCCAATTCTAGTTCCCATTGATCCGGTTACGAGGGCTCGCGTGAAGAAATTCAAAGACGCACTTATGGGGCTGATTCGAGCAACTTGGTCTCAAGCTATTGCGTGGAGGCTCATCGAGGGAATTACAAGCGACGACCGGCCCAACAAATGCATGATTCAAATGCTATAAGAGACTGAGTAATTACGCTTGCAAGATCACTAGCTGTCGCTTTTCCGTTTTGAGAACTTTTCAGTTTTGAGGCAATAATTGGTGACAGGAATCAGTATTGATTGCTTTATTATTCAGTTTCCTTTTATTTTAGAATATTGTAAGGTTTTTCAGCCATTTAGGGAACTTACCTAATTTGCTTTATCTATATTTGCTTCAGAATGATTATTTCCCTTTTATGCTTAGTGAATTGCCGAAATTATTTGGGCAATTAAGGACTGAAAATCCACAAAGGGAAACAACTATATGTACTGTACGGATTTCATTGTGAAGGGAGATCAGTTTACACAAAAAAAAATTTTGAGGTTTAAATCTCTTTGGTTCTTAAACGAACTTTTTGAACTTATCGGAGAAATTCGTGGCGTTCATAAGACTTATCAATCAGTCCTTCCATAACTGATTGTGGCGTCCTCGCATACCAAGGTTCGTGCTTCTTGTTAGGCATCGGGTCGTGGTTCCATTCAAATCCGTTTAGAATTCGATCTTGGAGACTAAATTGATTACGGGTTTCGTCACAAGTTGGCGTAGTTCGTATCATTTGGTATCAGAGCTAAGTTCTAATCAGGTTTTGCTTATCCTATCCTTTATTTTACGTTTATGTTCTATTAATCTTGAGTCTTGATTTCCAGTATTGGGTCAGAAAAAAAAAACGTCAGGAAAAAAAAAATTTATGTCCGAAATCTTCAAGAACTTAAGGTTTAATTAGGTTTTTCTTATTACTACTGGGGATTGAAATTTTGTGGGGATTACTAGTCCTTTATTTAGTCCTTTTGATAAGAACCACGCCAATATGCTGACGAAACCCGTTATCAATAAAAAAAAGATACCAAGACCGTTTCTACTTCAGATTTGGATGGAGATCACCGTGACCCGTTGCTTATATCGAAGCAAGAACCTTGGTATATTGAAGACGCAACAATCAAGGATGGAAGGCTTGATTGATAAGTCGGTTTTGAACTCCATGGAAGATTCCGATAAGTTTGAATAGTTCGTCAAAGAACCAAAGAAAGAATTAACCTTTTCAGAAAAAAAAAAATAAATGATTTTCATCCTCCCCATTAAACATGAAAATGCCTATTTATAGGCCAAATTACAATCAGAAAATCCTAAGGAAATTTGTCCAAAAATCAGAGGGAAATTGCCTAAAACTAAAAAAGGAAAAGTTGACAAATTCAAATATAGTAACTAACCCTAATTCAGCCTAAAATAAAAACCAACTAAAAAGGAATGTTTTAATGGCTGATTATCAGCCAATTACATGCCCAAAACTTTAAGGGAAAGAGCAATAAATTCGTTTTTTGACAACTTGCACAAACAGATTAGCCACATGTGCCAACAATGGGAAAGTTTCTGAAATTCTTCATTAGCCTAGATCATGCCAAATTCGTGGACTCTTCTAGAGTCTGGATCAAATTGATGTACCCTTGAGGTTGACGTGGGCCTGGGTCAATGGGCTTGCACAAATTGCCTTGATTCCAAATTTCATAAATCAGCCCATTTAATGCTTTCTTGAATTTCTTAGCACGGGCTCTTGTAATTGGACCAACAGGAACTTGAATTGGGTGATGAGGACGTCAGTAGCAAAGGCACGAGCACATGGGATGAAGCTTATTCAGATCCAATTCAAGTTCCCATTGGTCCGGTTACGAGGGCTCGCGCAAAGAAATTCAAAGATGCACTTAATGGGCTGATTCGAGCAACTTGGTCTCAAGCTATTGCGTGGAGGCCCATCGAGGGAATTACAAGCGGTGACCAGTCCAACAAATGCGTGATTCAAGTGCTAGAAGAGACCAAGTAATTACGCTTGCAAGATCGTTAGCTGTCGTTCTTCCGTTTAGAGAACTTTCCAGTTTTGAGGCAATAATTGGCGACAAGAATCAGTATTGATTGCTCCATTATTCAGTTTCCTTTTTATTTTTGGCATATTGTAAGGCTTTAAAGCCAATTAGGGAACTTACCTTATTTGTTTTAGTTTTATTACTTCAGAATAGTTATTTCCCTTTTTAGCTTAGTGAATTGCCAAAAATTCCTTGGGCAATTAAGGACTAGAAATTCCACAAAGGGAAATACCTATATATGTGTACGAAATTATTGTTGAAGGCAGATCAGTTTTCATATGAAATTTTGAGGCTAATCCTCTTTGGTTCTTAAACGAACTTCTTGAACTTATCGGAGAATTCCGTGGCGTTCAACCGACTTATCAATCAGTCCTTCCATAACTGATTGTGGCGTCCTCGCATACCAAGGTTCGTGCTTCTTGTTAGGCATCGGGTCGCGGTTCCATTCAAAGCCGTTTAGGATTTCGATCTTGGAGACTAAACTGATTACGGGTTTCGTCACAAGTTGGCGTGGTTCGTATCATTTGGTATCAGAGCCTAGGGTTCTAATCAGGTTTTGCTTATCCTATCCTTTTAATTTTTCGTTTACGTCTAATAATCTTGAGTCTTGATTCACAGAATTGATTCGGTATTAAAAAAAAAAAAAAAAAAACCGTCAAAAAAAAAAAAAAAAAAATTGTTGGCCGAAAGTCTTCAAGAACTTAGGGTTAATTAGGTTTTCTTGTTATTGCTGGGATTGGAATTTCGTGGGGATTAATAATCCTTTTTTTTGCTATCAGTCGAAACTGTGTTGGAGAGACTGTTTAAAAAAAAAAAAAAAAAATCCAGATTATCAAAAAAAAAAAAAAAAAAAATCCGAAAAAAAAAAGGGGTCTGGATACATTTCTTAAATTTTTTCGGCTGTTTCTTGTTAGTCAGGGTTTGGGGAAGTCTAAAATTACGTTTCTTTTGGGGGTGTTAATTCTGAGCCTATTTTCTGTTCGCGTTTGTTATCATTCTGTATCTAATCTACGCTTTCTTGGTAAATTGGTTTGTGAATTGCCACGGGAGATTCGATATTGATTTGATTAGTTCTATAAGAACTGAGTGAGGATTAACGAGTGGAAAAAGGCAAGAGAGGCGAGAGCATTAGAGAGAACAAAAGCCCAAAGGTATTGAGTGTAAACACGAGAGAAATTGTGTGAAAAACCAGTTCAAGAGAGAAACACGTAAGGGAGTGTGGTAAGGTCCTGTGCATTATTTCTAACTTTGTTTTGCAGCATATATAATGTCAAACAACAGCAAAAACACTACCGAAGGTACCGCTGGAGCGGCAGATCCGCAACTCCTCATGGAAGCGATGTTGGGAGAGATGAGGAGAATGTTGAGAGGAGAGTTGGAGCAGCTACATGAGAGGGTAGACCGAATAGAAAACGCACGAGTGGAACAGCCACAACATGTTCCTCACGCGCGTAGGCGAGAGAGGGTACCGGTTAGAGGAGAGGCCCATGATTACTACGGAATTGATGGGGATGAGTTCGATGAGGGAGAAGACTCCGCGGGTAGCCACAGGAGATTTGGACGGGATAGAGGAGTTAGGAATCGGGGAGATGATGGTCTGAGTGGCATCAAAATGAGGATACCGTCTTTCCAAGGAAAATCTGATCCCGAAGCATACTTAGAATGGGAGAAGAAAATGGAGTTCATCTTTGACTGTCACACCTACTCCGAAGCGAAAAAGGTAAAATTAGCCGTAATTGAATTTTCTGATTACGCTATAACTTGGTGGGATCAGCTTGTCATTAATAGGAGAAGAAATAGAGAGCGACCTATCGAGTCATGGGATGAGATGAAGGCTGTGATGAGGAAGCGATTTGTGCCAACGTACTACTACCGGGAGTTGTACAACAAGCTGCAAAATCTTAAGCAAGGCAGCCGGAGTGTGGAGGAGTATCATAAGGAGATGGAGATCATGATGGTCCGCGCAAATATCGAAGAGGACCAGGAAGCTACAATGGCAAGGTTTTTGGCAGGCTTAAACCGAGAAATTCACAATGCCGTTGAGTTACAACATTATGTGGAGTTGGAGGACATGGTACACATGGCTGTCAAAATTGAGAATCAACTCAAGAGGAGGGGCAGTAACATGCGTCCAAGCCAAAACCCGAGTACCTCAGCTTGGAAGGCGCACACATGGAAGAAAAATGAGAAGCAACTCAATCCAAGGCCAAAAGCCGAACAAAAACAAGATGCGGACAGCCATAGGAACCAAGGTAAATCCGAATCTTCCACTTCTCGGAATCGTGATATCAAGTGTTTTAAATGTCAAGGCAGGGGGCATATATCAAGCCAATGTCCGAACAAACGAGCAATGGTGATGCGGGACAACGGCGAGATTGAGACCGACGAAGATTCGGACCATGATTCTATGCCTTCATTAGAGGATGCCGACGACGAGGAGTACGCTGTCCAAGGCGACTTGTTGGTTGCAAGGAGAGCTCTAAGTGTGCAAGCCAGAGAAGACGAAGACGAGCAACGGGAAAACATCTTTCATACTAGGTGCCATGTCAAGAACAAGGTATGTAGTGTGATTATCGATGGTGGGAGTTGCACTAACGTTGCTAGCATAACCATGGTAGAAAAGTTAGGGCTGCCAACAATGAAGCACCCTCGACCTTATAAACTGCAGTGGTTGAATGATAGTGGGGAGATAAGGGTGCATAAACAAGTGTTAGTTTCCTTTCGCATTGGAAGATATGAAGACGAAGTTTTGTGCGATGTGGTTCCGATGCAAGCTGGGCACTTGTTATTAGGCAGGCCATGGCAATTTGATCGACGAGTAAAACACGATGGCTTCACCAACAAGTACTCGTTGGTTCACAACCAAAGAACGGTCACTCTTGTACCGTTAACTCCAAAGCAGGTCTATGAAGACCAAGTGAGCTTACAGCGAGAAAGTGAGAAAAAGAAAATGAGTGAGGAAAAATCAAGAGTGGGAGTGCAGAGAGAGAGTTCGGCCAGTGAGAGAAAAAAAGAAAAGGTGGCCGAGAAAAAGGAGAGCAAAGAGAGAAAGGGAGATAAAATCGAGAGGATTGAAAAGACTACACAACAAGCCCATGAGAGAAAAGCAGAGAGAAAAACAAATTTTTATGCGAGAGGCGGTGAGATCAGGAGGGCGATGTTCTTAAATCAGCCAATGATTGTACTTTTGTACAAAGAGGCACTTTTAAACACTAACGATCTTGACCCTGCCTTGCCTAGTTCTGTTGTTTCTCTATTGCAGGAATTCGAGGATGTATTTCCGAACGAGGTGCCTGATGGTTTACCACCAATTCGGGGAATAGAACATCAGATAGATTTCGTGCCAGGCGCTTCAATTCCAAACCGACCGGCTTATAGAAGCAATCCCGAGGAGACAAAGGAGCTTCAAAGGCAAGTTGGTGAGTTGATGAAAAAGGGGCATGTGAGAGAAAGTATGAGCCCGTGCGCCGTTTCGGTTTTACTTGTGCCCAAGAAGGATGGGACATGGAGGATGTGCGTAGATTGCAGAGCGATTAACAATATCACGGTAAAGTATCGCCATCCTATACCTCGACTAGATGATATGTTAGATGAATTACATGGAGCTTCTGTGTTTTCAAAAATTGACTTGAAAAGTGGGTATCATCAAATTCGCATGAAAGCGGGAGACGAGTGGAAGACTGCCTTTAAAACGAAACAAGGTTTATATGAGTGGTTAGTAATGCCTTTTGGCTTAACCAATGCGCCTAGCACATTTATGCGTCTAATGAACCATGTTTTACGAGCATTTATTGGCAGGTTTGTTGTTGTGTATTTTGGTGATATACTCATTTATAGCAAAGACTTGGGCCAACATGAAGCGCAATTAAAATCTGTTTTGGATGTGCTTAGAGAGGAAAAATTGTATGCTAACCTCAAGAAGTGTACTTTTTGCACGGATAAGCTTGTGTTTCTTGGTTTTGTTGTTAGTGCTGAAGGTATACAGGTTGACGAAGAGAAGGTGCGAGCCATTCGGGAGTGGCCAAGTCTAACTAGCGTGGGTAACGTAAGGAGTTTTCATGGACTTGCTAGTTTTTATCGGCGGTTTGTGAAAGATTTCAGTACCATCGCCGCACCACTGACTGAAGTGATCAAGAAGGACGTTGGGTTTAGATGGGGAGAGGAGCAAGAAAGGGCATTCCAATTAATCAAGGATAAGTTGACCAATGCTCCATTGTTATCTTTACCTAATTTTTCCAAAACTTTTGAAATTGAATGTGATGCTTCAGGTGTTGGAATTGGTGCCGTTTTGATGCAGGATAGGCGACCAGTAGCATATTTCAGTGAGAAGCTGAACGGGGCAGCTCTTAATTACCCAACCTATGATAAAGAGTTGTATGCGTTGGTTTCGGGCGTTAGAGACATGGCAGCACTACCTATGGCCTAAGGAATTCGTGATTCACACCGACCACAAGTCTTTGAAACATCTGAAGAGCCAACATAAGCTGAACAAGCGGCATGCTCGATGCGTAGAATTCATAGAGACGTTTCCGTATGTCATTCGCTACAAGCAAGGTAAGGAAAATGTAGTTGCGGATGCGCTCTCTCGTAGGTACGCGTTAATCTCAACTCTTGACGCTAAACTATTGGGGTTTGAACATTTTAAGGAATTATATGCTGATGATCGTGACTTTAGTGTTGAGTATCAAGCTTGTGAGAAATTCGCTAGTGGTAAGTACTTTAGGCATGAGGGATACTTGTTTCGGGAGAATAAATTGTGTGTGCCTAATTGTTCCATAAGAGATTTGTTAGTAAGAGAATCCCATGGGGGAGGGTTAATGGGACATTTTGGAGTTGCCAAGACCCTAGCTGTTTTACAAGAACATTTCTATTGGCCGCATATGAGACGCGATGTTGAGAGGCTTTGTGATAGATGTGTAACTTGTAGGCAGGCTAAATCGAGAGTGCAGCCCAACGGTTTGTACACCCCTTTGCCAATCCCTCGTGAACCTTGGACTGATATCTCAATGGACTTTGTATTAGGTTTGCCTAGGTCTAAACGGGGAAGAGATTCGGTGTTTGTGGTCGTGGATAGGTTTTCCAAGATGGCACATTTTATCCCATGCCATAAGACGGATGATGCTTCCAATGTTGCTGACTTGTTCTTTAGGGAAATTGTGAGACTTCATGGTATGCCTAGGACAATTGTTTCTGATAGGGACGCCAAGTTCTTAAGCTATTTTTGGAAGACTTTGTGGGCTAAGTTAGGGACTAAGTTGTTGTTTTCGACTACTTGTCACCCTCAAACCGATGGTCAAACAGAAGTTGTGAATAGGACATTGTCTACCTTGTTGCGGGCTATCATTAAAAAGAACATCAAAACTTGGGAGGAATGTTTACCACATGTCGAGTTTGCTTATAATCGCTCTGCACATTCTGCTACTCAATTTTCACCGTTTGAAATTGTTTACGGTTTTAATCCTTTAACCCCTTTGGATTTAATGCCATTACCTTTGTCTGCGCGTGTGAATTTAGATGGCAAAAGAAAAGCTGAACTTGTTAAGCAGATACACGAGAAGGCACGACTCAACATCGAGCGACGGACCAAGCAATATGCCAAACAAGCCAACAAAGGGCGTCACAAGCTCATCTTCGAGCTCGGCGATTGGGTGTGGTTGCACTTCCGCAAAGAACGATTTCCAGAACAAAGAAAGTCTAAGTTGTTGCCTAGAGGGGACGGTCCTTTTCAAATCCTTGAAAGGATCAATGATAATGCGTACAAGTTAGACCTGCCAGGTGAGTATGGTGTAAGTGCTACGTTTAACGTTTCTGATCTAAGTCCATTTGATGCAGGCGACGATTTGAGGACAAATCCTTCTCAAGAGGAGGGGAATGATGAGGACGTCAGTAGCAAAGGCACGAGCACATGGGATGAAGCTTATTCAGATCCAATTCAAGTTCCCATTGGTCCGGTTACGAGGGCTCGCGCAAAGAAATTCAAAGATGCACTTAATGGGCTGATTCGAGCAACTTGGTCTCAAGCTATTGCGTGGAGGCCCATCGAGGGAATTACAAGCGGTGACCAGTCCAACAAATGCGTGATTCAAGTGCTAGAAGAGACCAAGTAATTACGCTTGCAAGATCGTTAGCTGTCGTTCTTCCGTTTAGAGAACTTTCCAGTTTTGAGGCAATAATTGGCGACAAGAATCAGTATTGATTGCTCCATTATTCAGTTTCCTTTTTATTTTTGGCATATTGTAAGGCTTTAAAGCCAATTAGGGAACTTACCTTATTTGTTTTAGTTTTATTACTTCAGAATAGTTATTTCCCTTTTTAGCTTAGTGAATTGCCAAAAATTCCTTGGGCAATTAAGGACTAGAAATTCCACAAAGGGAAATACCTATATATGTGTACGAAATTATTGTTGAAGGCAGATCAGTTTTCATATGAAATTTTGAGGCTAATCCTCTTTGGTTCTTAAACGAACTTCTTGAACTTATCGGAGAATTCCGTGGCGTTCAACCGACTTATCAATCAGTCCTTCCATAACTGATTGTGGCGTCCTCGCATACCAAGGTTCGTGCTTCTTGTTAGGCATCGGGTCGCGGTTCCATTCAAAGCCGTTTAGGATTTCGATCTTGGAGACTAAACTGATTACGGGTTTCGTCACAAGTTGGCGTGGTTCGTATCATTGGGTCAGCCACCTTCCATGCATTTGAGCTCTCCATGTCTCCATCATTCCCCTCCTCTTGAAATGGATTTGTCCTCAAATCATCTCCTTGCTTGTATCGAATGACGTAGGGAAATGTCTCGATGAATTCAACCCAGCGGGCATGCCTTTTGTTCAACTTTTGTTGCCCCTTCAAATGTTTCAATGACTCGTGATCAGTGTGAATCACGAATTCCTTGGGCCATAAGTAATGCTGCCAAGTCTTCAATGCTCGAACCAACGCGTACAACTCCTTGTCATAAGTTGGGTAATTTAGTGTTGCCCCACTCAATTTTTCGCTGAAATACGCGATTGGTCGTCCTCCTTGCATCAGCACGGCACCTATTCCTACACCAGAAGCATCACATTCAATTTCAAATGTTTTAGAAAAATCTAGTAAAGCCAGTAAAGGAGCATGAGTAAGCTTATGCTTAATAAGCTGAAACGCCTTCTCTTGTTCTTCTCCCCACTTGAACCCAACATTCTTCTTGATTACTTTTGTGAGCGGTGCAGCCAAAGTACTGAAATCCCTTACAAATCGCCGGTAAAAGCTGGCAAGTCCATGAAAACTCCTTACATCTCCAATGCTTGTGGGACTCGGCCACTCTTGGATTGCCCGAATCTTTTCCTCATCAACCTGTATACCTTGAGCACTGACAATAAAACCAAGAAACACAAGCTTATCTGTGCAAAAGGTACACTTCTTGACATTAGCATACAACTTTTCCTTCCGTAAAACATCTAAAACAAGTTTCAAATGTTCAATATGATCATCCAAGTTGCTGCTAT
This sequence comes from Ficus erecta, assembly GCA_008635985.1. Classification (NCBI taxonomy): domain Eukaryota; kingdom Viridiplantae; phylum Streptophyta; class Magnoliopsida; order Rosales; family Moraceae; genus Ficus; species Ficus erecta. The sequence goes on along the minus strand of BKCH01000301.1, from coordinate 10,607 downwards.
ATATCAGAATATCATCAAAATAAACTACGACAAATTTTCCAATAAAAGCTCGCAAAACATGGTTCATTAAACGCATAAATGTGCTAGGCGCATTGGTTAAACCAAAAGGCATTACCAACCACTCATACAAACCTTGTTTTGTTTTGTTTTGAAAGCCGTCTTCCACTCATCTCCTTCTTTCATGCGAATTTGATGATATCCACTTTTCAGACCAATTTTAGAAAATACACAAGCACCATGCAATTCATCTAACATGTCATCCAAGCGAGGAATGGGATGTCGATACTTTACCGTGATGTTGTTGATGGCTCGACAATCAACGCACATCCTCCAAGTCCCATCCTTCTTAGCCACAAGTAAAACTGGTACGGCGCACGGGCTCATGCTTTTTCTCACGTATCCCTTCTCCATTAACTCACTTACTTGTCGTTGGAGTTCCTTCGTCTCCTCGGGATTAACACAATTCTCACTTTTTTCTGAATTCTCCAAAACTTATCGAATTGCCTTTAGCTTCCAAAGCAGGCCTTTTTATAGGCTGCTGAATACAATCATGTTTTTCCTAAATTATTCTCTAATAAATTCGGATTTAATTCCAAACGGAAAAAAACAAATTAGGAAAACTGACATACTCTTCCAATTTAATGCCTAAACTAGAAAGGAAACATTAAGTATTTAATTTGGCTTTATTATAAGCCATTACACCAAAAGAATCATGCCTAAATAAAGAAAGTAAAATAAATTAGTATCCAAGGCTTAAAAAGTCTCGTAAGTAGTCCAATTGGCAAGCCTAATGGATCACGTGGGTGCTGCGCTTGAGTCCCTCCGAGCCCACCTGTTACTTCCCCGTCATGTATGCTTGGATGTGCAGTCTTAATCGCATCACTCATGCTTTCTCTCACGTATCCCTTCTCCATTAACTCACTTACTTGTCGTTGGAGTTCCTTCGTCTCCTCGGGATTACTCCTATATGCTGGTCGGTTTGGAATAGCAGCCCCGGGTACGAAGTCAATTTGATGCTCAATCCCGCAGATTGGAGGTAATCCTTGCTGTGTTTCCTCGGGAAAGACATCCTCATAATCCTGCAAAAGAGGAACAACAGAACTATGCAAGGAAGAATCAAAATCATTAGTGTTTAACAACGCCTCCTTGTACACGAGTAAAATCATTGGCTGATTAGAACACAAAGCTCTCTTCACATCACTCATTCTTGCATAGAAATTCGTTTTTCTCTCAATTTTTACCTCATTGGCCGAATCTTCTTTTTTATTGGCCCTCTCATTTTTCTCTCCTTTACTCTCCTTTTTCTCGGCCTCTCTATTTTTTTTCCCTCTCTGGCCGAACTCTCTCTCCGCACTCCAACACTCGATTTTTTTATCCTCTTTCGCTTTCTTTTTCTCATTCTCTCCTTTTTGTTCACTCTCCTTTTGTAATCTCACTTGATCTTCGTGAACCTGTTTAGGTGTCATTGGTACAAGAGTGAATGTTCTTTGGTTGTGCACAACAAAATATTTATTGGTATAACCATCATGTTTGACTTGACGATCAAACTGCCATGGTCGACCTAATAACAAGTGCCCGGCTTGCATTGGAACTACATCGCACAAAACTTCGTCTTCATATCTACCAATGCGAAACGAAATTAGCGCTTGTTTGGTTACCTTTACTTCGCCACTATCATTTAACCATTGCAACTTGTATGGCCGAGGATGCTTGGTCGTTGGCAGCCCTAATTTATCAACCATGGTAGTGCTGGCAACATTCGTACAGCTACCTCCATCAATTATCACACTACATACCTTATTTCGCACGTGGCACCTAGTGTGAAAAATGTTCTCACGTTGCTCTTCTTCGTCCTCTTTGGCTTGCAAACTAAGGGCTCGACGAGTGACCAACAACTCACCTTGGGCAGCAAATTCTTCTTCATCCACGTCCTCCAAAGGTGGCATGGAGTCCTTGTCCGATTCGTCGTCCGTAACAACCTCTCCGTCGTCCCGTAACACCATCACCCTTTTGTTCGGACATTGGCTTGAAATATGACCCCTACCTTGACACTTGAAACATTTAATATCACGGTTTCGAGAAGTGGACAAATCATTTTTACCTTGGTTTGGAGGGCTAATAGTTGCTGGTTTTGGCTCGAATTTGGGCCTCGCACCGACTTCTCTTCTTTCTTCCCATAATTCGGCTTCCATGTAGAATGTCCCGAACTAATATTCGAACGTGAATTACCCCTCCTCTTGAGCTGCCGTTCTACCGTGATAGCCATGTGCACCATGTCTTCTATCTCCACGTAATGTTGCAACTCCACCCTATCTTGAATGTCCGGATTAGCCCCTGCAAAATCTCGCCATTGTTGCTTCTCGATCTTCTTCAACATTGGCTCGTATCATGGCTATTTCCATCTCTTGATAATACTCCTCCACGCTCCTATTTCCTTGCCTGAGTCCTTGCAACTTTTTGTACAATTCCCGGTAGTAATGGCTGGGCACAAAACGTTTTTCTCATCACCGTTTTCATCTCCTCCCAAGTCTCAATCGGGTACTCTCGGTTCCGTCGCCTATTCATCACCAACTGATCCCACCACACAATCGCATAATCCGAGAATTCAATGGCAGCAAGCTTAACCTTCTTTAATTCTGAGTAATTATGGCAATCAAACACTAATTCCACCTTCTTCTTCCCACTCTAAATAAGCTTCGGGGTCATTTCTCCCTTGAAATGGTGGAATCTTCATCTTAATACCACCCATGTTATTGTCTTCCCGTCTCTATTCCCATTTCCATGCCTAAACCTGCCCCTATTAGTTGGTGGCTCCTCCAACGCTTCCAATTCTTCTTCCGAAATATCACGTCCACCCCTACGCCTATTTTGCACATTTAATGGCTGCCTATTACGTGTTCTAGCATCAACCTCATCCAATTTCTCCTGAATAGGCTCTAATGCACGTGTCAACAACCGCTCCATGTGCCCCATTAATGCTTGCAATTGGAGATTTGGAACGTTTTGTTGTGGAAGGTCATCTTCAGCTTCGCTTTCTTGATTTGGATTCATTTTTTTTTTGCTTTTTTTTTTTTTTTAATAACCTGCAAAACGACGTTAGATAAAAAAAAAAAAACAAAAAACAAAAACAAAAGAAGGACCCTCACTTCTCTCCCTCACGTGTTTCTCTCAAACAATTGATCACTCCGTTCACTCGTGTTTCACTTGATTTAATGGCTTTTACCCTCGAATGATCTCACCACTCTTTGCCTTTTTCCACTCGTTTATTCTCTCTTTCGGTTTCTTTTGGAGCTACACAAACATCAATCAGAATTTGTCTAGGCAACAAATCAAACGAGCTGTTTTTTACCCCCTTTGTATAAAAATTTCAGCAACAAACGAAACAAGACTAGGAAACAAACGAAAACAGGAAACCTACAATCTAACTTGATTCCAAGACACTGTTACCAAATCACAACCCTAGCAGCATGAATGAAACTTTCAGACACGAATTACTTTTTCCGAAAAAAAAATCGCATAAACAATCTCAAGGAAGAGAATTTCGGATTTGATCTTTGTCCAAAAACCAAAGGACTTTCACAAAACAAAAAAAATGAGGATACACGATCTCAACGAATAAGAAACTCAAATTTTGTTTTTTTGTTTTTTTTTTTTTTTTTTTTGCAGACTTCTTTCTGGTTTCTTTTCTTTTCTTTTCTTTTTTTTTTTTGACGTTTTTTTTTTTAATTCGACTTTTTTTTTTTTTTGAACTATCAAGAACAGAAATAAACTAGAATTCGAACAAAAAGAAAATTTAAAGGATAGGCAAACCTGAGACTAGAAACTTGGCTCTGATACCAAATGATAAGAACCACGCCAATATGCTGACGAAACCCGTTATCAATAAAAGAGACACCAAGACCGTTTCTACTTCAGATTTGGATGGAAATCACCGCGACCCGGTGCTTATATCGAAGCAAGAACCTTGGTATATTGAAGACGCCACAATCAAGGATGGAGGGCTTGATTGATAAGTCAGTTTTGAACTCCACGGAAGATTCCGATAAGTTCGAATAGTTCGTCAAAGAACCAAAGAAAGAATTCAACTTTTTAGAAAAATGATTATCATCCCCTTCATTAAACATGAAAATGCCTATTTAGAGGCCAAATTACAATCAGAAAATCCTAAGGAAATTCGTCCAAAAATCAGAGGGGAAATTGCCTAAAACTAGAAAAGGGAAAGTTGACAAATTCAAATGTAGTAAACTAACCCTAATTCACCCTAAAATAAAAACCAACTAAAAAGGAATGTTTTAATGGCTGATTATCAGCCAATTACATGCCCAAAACTTTAAGGGAAAGAGCAATAAATTCGTTTTGGACAACTTGCACAAACAGATCAGCCCACATGTGCCAACAATGGGAAAGTTTCCGAAATTCATCATTAGCCTAGATCATGCCAAATTCGTGGACTCTTCTAGAATCTGGATCAAATTGATGAACCTTTGAGGTTGACGTGGTGATACGAACCACGCCAACAATGTGACGAAACCCGATACCAAATCTGGAAACGGCAAACCCAAGATCTTTCAAGTTTGATGGAACCGCGACCCGTTGCTTAGCGAAGCAAGAACCTTGGTATGGTGAAGACGCCACAAACGGTTATGGAAGTCCGTTTGATAAGTCGGTTTGAACGCCACAAGGAATCCTTGATAAGTTCGGATAAGTTTCTTCAAGAACTCAAGAAGAAAAACTCACAATATGAAAAACATCAAAATCATTCTATATTTTCCATCATCTGAAATCAGCCTTATATAGGCAAAGTTACAATTTGTAAAATTCCTAATCTACCCTTAAGGATAAATACATGCCTAAAAATCTAAGAATCAGATTTAATTAAAAATAAATAAATAAATTCGGAATTAATTCAAAATTTAAATTAAAAACTTAAAACTAAAAATCAGATTGCAAAGAAATCAAATCTTGATCAGATCTTGTTTTGGAATTTTGAATTTTGTGAACTCTTGAAAATGTAATCTTGACTTGATTTTTTGTTGGAAAATAACGTCCACCTCAATGCTGAAAATAAAACTTCCACTTCAGTCTTGGCTCTCTTCCGGAGATCTTGTTTGAATCTTTTTGCTCGAGCTCTAGTCACCGGACCAATTGGAAATTGAATTAGTTCGTGAGAATTCCATTGAGCCTTTATGTCCTCATCATTCCCCCCTCTTGAGAAGGATTTGTCCTCAAATCCTGTACCATCAGTAATATTGAAAGAAGGACTAACATTGTACTCACCATGTACGTCAAGTTTGTAGGCATTGTCATTGATCCATTCTAGCACTTGAAAAGGACCATCTCCTCGGGGCAGCAACTTAGAACGTCTATGCGCCGGAAATCTTTCTTTCTTCATGTGTAACCGTACCCAATCACCAGGATCAAAAACCAGCCTTTTATGTCCCTTCTTAGCTTGCTTTATGTATTGTTCGGTTCTTCTCCCTATGTTGAGCCGTTTTGAGATCAATGCTCGCTTAATCTCACTTGTTGTTGCATACAAATTTCTTTGTTTTCTCTCTTTGGCTGTGTATCTCTCTTTTCCCTCACTCTCACTATGCTCGGACTCACACCTCTTTTCACTCTCATTTCTTTGCTCACTCAAGTTCTTTGATTCACTCAATTTTGCAACCTCACTTGATCCTCATAGACTTGTTTTGGGTGTCATCGGAGCTAGAGTGATTTGTCCGTGATTGTGTATGAATGAGTACTTGTTGGTGAAGCCGTCATGATGCACTCGTCGGTTCTAATTGCCACGGTCTTCCTAAGAGTAGATGTCCAGCTTGCATTGGTAAACATCGCAAAATACCTCATCCTCATATTTACCGATGCGAAACGGTACTACGACCTGCTTTGTAAACCCTCACTTCGCCACTATTGTTCAACCATTGTAACTTGTACGGGCGAGGGTGCTTAAGTGTTGTGAGCCGCAGCTTTTCAACCATGGAAGTACTAGCAACATTAGTGCACCCAACTACCGCCATCGATAATAACACTACATACCTTGTCTTTCACGTGGCAACGAGTGTGAAAGATGTTCTCCCGCCTGTACTTCTTCTTCCTCTTCTATAGCTTGCAAACTTAAGGCTCGACTTGCGACTAGACCAAGCATCTCACCATGATCTTGCCTCAAACTCCTCATCCCCTATTGGGGCGTCTCCTCCAATGGTGGCATATCCTCTAGAGCACCTTCATCCTCGGATTCAAAATTCACCATTTTCCCGAATCACCATAAATCGCTTATTTGGGACATTCGCTTGCTATGTGCCCTCTCCCCTGACATTTGAAACACCTAATCTCGCTATACGAGTCGAGGTAGGGGCTGATTTACCTTGAGAGGCAGTAGTAATGCTGGCTGATTTTGGTTCAGGGTTTGGCCTTGGACGTGGGACTGGTTTTCGTCTTTCATTGGGTAGTTCGTCCTCCAAGGCGCTGCGCTTGAAATTTGTGGGAATGGCCTTTGCCGTGTACCACCCCTCTTTAGTTGCCTCTCAACCTTGATTGCCATATGCACCCAAAATCCTCCAATTCTACATAATGGTGCAGCTCGATGGTGTTAGCAATCTCTCGGTTTAAACCATTCAAAAATCTGGCCATTGTCGCCCTCCCGATCCTCCTCCACGTTGGCCCTAATCATCGCCATCTCCATTCTTTATAATATTCATCAACACTCCTATTACCTTGATGGAGACCTTGCAGCTTCAAGTAGAGATCCCGGTAGTAGTGACTCGGTACAAATCGTCATCTCATTACTCTCTTCATCTCATCCCAAGGTTTCAATAGGACGTTCTCCGTTCCGCCTTCTATTGATGCACAAACTGATCCCACCATACAACATAATCAGAAAATTCAATTGCGGCAAGTTTTACTTCTTTAATCCGGAGTAGTTGTGACAATCAAAAACCAACTCCATCTTCTTTTCCCACTCGAGGTATGCTTCGGGATCACTTTTTCCTTGAAACGCAGGAATTTTTCATCTTGATACTTCCCAAGTTGTTATCCATCCGGTTCCTAGCTTCTCTATCCCGGCCATATCTCCTATGGCTGCCCACGGGTCATCCTATCAAACTCCTCCTCGAAAATCGTCGCCTTCAAATTCACAACTTCGTCAATTTCCATTCTACGCAACTTGTTCCTCCTTGGGGCATTCGGAGCAAACGGTGGCTGTCTCCGTTGTGTTCCGTCTTCTACCCTATCCAACCTCTCATGTATATGCTCCAACTCCACCCTCATCATCCGTCTCATCTCCCCTAATAACGCTTGCATTTGGCAGGTTTGAAGATTGGTTGGTTGGAAGCTCTTCGTTTTGTTTTCATCTCTTGATCTTGCGACATGATTTGAAATCTGCAAACAAGGTTTAGAACAGTACAGAAAAAAAATAATTAAAAAAAGACCTCACTGCACTCCCTTACGTGTTTTCGCTCGAATAATCATGCACTCAACATCCACTGTCGTGTTCCACACCAAGTTTAATTGGCTTTTTACCCTCGATACTCTCACACGCTCTGCCTTTTTCCACTCGTATCTCTTTTTAGTTTCTTTCAAAACTAATCGAACAATAATAATTAGGATGCAAGCAGCATTGCATATGGGTGCGGACAAAACCAAACGGATCAAAAAAAAAAAAAAAATTTCTCACGTTGTTTTGTTTTTTTTTTTTTTTTTTTTTGGGGTTTCTCCTCTTTGACTTTAATGGAGCAGCAGAAAGAGTAAGGAAATAAAAACACGACATTTGAAATCACCAGATCCTAATTTACGTTCTAGGATTTGTAACCTTATGGGATGGGATTAGAGGATCTGGATCTTCCTTATAAACTCAATCTCAAGCAAGCAATCCAACTAAGAATCAACAGTAATATCATCTATATTAAGGATTGAACAAACTGGATTAGTGCAGCAATTTTTTTTGTCGTTCTTCTTTTTTTTTTTCGGATTTTTTTTTAATTGCTGGAAAACGAATTTGAAGAGCAATCCAAACAAGAACCAGAATCAAACGAAATTTTATTTTTTTTTTTCGGATTCTTTTTGTTTTGGTTTTTTTTTTTTTTTGTTTTTTTCAAACGAAATTTTTTTTTTCTGCGCGAATTTAAAAGAAAAACGAAAAAAAAAAAAAAAAAAAAAGCAAGAAAGGGATAGGCAAACCCGAGGAACCTGGCTCTGATAACCAACTGATACGAACCACGCCAACAATGTGACGAACCCGATACCAAATCTGGAAACGGCAAACCCAAGATCTTTCAAGTTTGATGGAACCGCGACCCGTTGCTTAGCGAAGCAAGAACCTTGGTATGGTGAAGAACGCCACAAACGGTTATGGAAGTCCGTTTTGATAAGTCGGTTTGAACGCCACAAGGAATCCTTGATAAGTTCGATAAGTTTCTTCAAGAACTCAAGAAGAAAAACTCACAATATGAAAAACATCAAAATCATTCTATATTTTCCATCATCTGAAATCAGCCTTATATAGGCAAAGTTACAATTTGTAAAATTCCTAATCTACCCTTAAGGATAATACATGCCTAAAAATCTAAGAATCAGATTAATTAAAATAAATAAATAAATTCGGAATTAATTCAAAATTTAAATTAAAACTAAAACTAAAAATCAGATTACAAAGAAACAAATCTTGATCAGATCTTGTTTTGAATTTTGAATTTTGTGAACTCTTGAAAACGTAATCTTGACTTGATTCTTTGTTGGAAAATACGTCCACCTCAATGCTGGAAAATAAAACTTCCACTTCAGTCTTGGCTCTCTTCCGAGATCTTGTTTGAATCTTTTTGCTCGAGCTCTAGTCACCGGACCAATGGAAATTGAATAGTTCGTGAGAATTCCATTGAGCCTTTATGTCCTCATCACTGTGGGCCTTGGTCAATGGGCTTGCACAAATTGACTTGATTCCAAATTTCATAATCAGCCCATTTAATGTTTCCTTGAATTTCTTAGCACGGGCTCTTGTAATTGGACCAACAGGAACTTGAATTGGGGTCAGCCACCTTCCATGCATTTGAGCTCTCCATGTCTCCATCAGAAACAAACGAGAACAGGAAACCTACAATCTAACTTGATTCCCAAGACACTTGTTAACCAAAATCACAACCCTAGCAGCATGAATGAAACTTTCAGACACCAATTACTTTTTCCGAAAAAAAAATCGCTAAACAATCTCAAGGAAGAGATTATTTGATCTTTGTCAACAAACCAAAGGACTTTCACAAAACAAAAAAAACGAGGATCCACGATCTCAACGAATAAGAAACTCATTTTTTTTTTTTTGTGTTTTTCTTTTCTTTTCTTTTCTGTATTTTTTTTTGACGTTTTTTTTAATTCGACTTTTTTTTTTTTTTTTTGAACTATCAAGAACAGAAATAAACTAGAATTCGAACAAAAAGAAAATTTAAAGGATAGGCAAACCTGAGACTAGAAACTTGGCTCTGATACCAAATGATAAGAACCACGCCAATATGCTGACGAAACCCGTTATCAATAAAAGAGACACCAAGACCGTTTCTACTTCAGATTTGGATGGAAATCACCGCGACCCGTTGCTTATATCGAAGCAAGAACCTTGGTATATTGAAGACGCCACAATCAAGGATGGAGGGCTTGATTGATAAGTCAGTTTTGATATATATATTTTTTTCAAACCTGCCTTGGAACCTAGGCTCTGATACCAACTGATATGAACCTCGCCGATGGAAACGACGAAACCCGACACCAAACGTGGATTCAAACCCCAAGACCTTCAAGACGCAAGCTTGTTTGAGCCTTGACCCGTTACCTAGCGAGATAAGAACCAAGACTTCGGATATTGACAAACGCCACACCAAGATTCTCAAGAACGTCTCAAGAACCTAGATGATAAGTTTGGCTGTTGAACGCCACAAGAATAACTTGATAAGTTCAAAAGTCTTTTCAAGAATGTAAGAAAACACAATTTCTCACTTTTTTCTGAATTCTCCAAAACCGCCTTTAGCTTCCAAAACCAGGCCTTTATATAGGCTGCTGAAAACAAATACTTATTTCCTAAATTATTCTATAATAAATTCGGATTTAATTCCAAAAGGAAAAAAAAACAAATAAGGAAAACTGACCTACTCTTCCTAATTCATGCATAAAACTAGAAAGGAAACATTAAGTATTTAATTTGGCTTTATTATCAGCCATTACACCCAAAAGAACCACACCTAAATAAAAGAAAGTTAAATAAATTAGCACGTAAAGCTTAAAGTCAGACCTAACACACTAAAACGGAAAGTAGACATGCTGAAATTAAGCTTGTTTTTGACTGGGCTCTTCTAGAACTCCAATCATGGTGATGCTCCTCTGATGGTAACGTGGACCATGCTCAATGGGCCTCCACGAATTTACTTGAGCACAAACTTCTTTAATCAGCCCAATCAATGCTTCTTAAATCGCTTGGCTCTAAGTCTCGTAATTGGCCCAATTGGCAAGCCTAATGGATCACGTGGGTGCTGTCCTTGAGTCCCTCCAAGCCCACTTGTTACTTCGCCGTCATGTATGCTTGGATGTGGCAGCCTTATTCGCATCAAATGCAAGCTGGACATCTTCTC